>JAVKPL010010361.1:0-43657 GCA_032173675.1 Gastrolobium villosum | reverse complement strand
CACATCGGCCCCTTTTCTTATTTTCATTTCCATACCCTGATATTATGTGCTTCATACTCATTTTTTTTTTTTTTTAAATGTGTGTATTCTAGAAGGCGAGTCAGAGCAGTGGTAAAACTATTCTTTTATAACTGAAATGTCATAGGTTCGAATATGGAAACAACCTCTTTGCAATTGTGTTAGGGTAAGGCTGCATATAAGGATCGTCCTCACCCCACTCTCGCTAGTCGGAATTTAATGGGAGTGGTTTTAAATGTGTGTATACTCAATAGTCCAGCTATTTGTTGCATGTAGTATAGTGGATGTTATTGTAGTCTTCTGTGCTTTTGTATGTGTTCTAATTTGAATGCTCGTACAGAACCCCAATCATGGTTCTTCACGTTATGTGGACATGTTAGCTTGATAGATGAGTATATTTTAGTCTGCAATTAGAGCTGGCCTTAATTAAGAACAATTAAGGGGGAAGTGGTTTTAGTTAGTTTTGTGGTGTAAAATATAGGGGGCGAACCGAAGCAGTGGTAAAACTATTTTTTCATGACTGAAAGGTCATGGGTTCAATCCAGGAAACAGTCTACAGCCTCTTTGCAATCATGCAAGGGTAAGGCTGCGTACAAGGATTTTCTCTACCCCACACTCGTTAATCGGGTTTAATGAGGAGTGGTTTTGTTTTTTGTGGTGTAAAATATAAAGATACTAGATCATGCATAGATTCAAACCTGTGGATTGAATAGGCGAGGCAGTACATAATTATTGAAGTCATATGACATGATATATTTATGAGAAGTTTGGTGTAGAAATGGCACATGAAAAAATAATAACATTTATTTGGTATATACAAATGGCTCTTTGAATATTCTTTTAGCCAGATCCTGGCAATTGTATGAGTTGTATTATGTGCCTTGGCATAACAGAATGATAATCATGGATAAGATTGAACCATCTTCAAACTTAAACAACCTGCTTTCTAATGTTTTGAAGGTAAAAACATGTAATAGAGCTTAGTGGAAACAAATAAAGTTTGTGTAAGTGCCCAAAATGATCCCAGCCATGGTCAAAGAATGTTCTACATAATTTTGGTACTCATGCTTCTGTCCTTTTCTTTCTTTCCTTCTTTTTATTTTTATTTTTTACATATATATCTTTGTTCTTTTGATTAATTTCTTCTTTTTCCCCTGAATTTTTTCCTGTCTGTAATAGGTAAATATAATTCAATATGATTTTCTATTTGCCTGTATAGGGCATCAAAGTTAATAACAATTAGCTATTTAAGGATTTTCATTTCATTCTGTTGTATTTTTATGAGAATAGTTAATATTCAATAGAAGAGTTTTGTTAAATTGATGTAAAAATATGCAAACATAGATAAGTGAAGAAAAGAAGAGATTCAGGAGAACAGGGACAGACAGGGAAAAGGAAGCAGGGGTGGAGTGCATATTAAACCAAAGATATCAATGAGTTGCTGCGTAATTCTAGAATGAAGTAAGAGTGCAAAATTGATATTGCAATGTGTTATAACAGAGTGGCGTGTATTTGATTTTTGGCATGGCCTGATAACTCAAAATGCTTGTGATGCAACCCAACAAGGATTTTTCATCGTAGTTAGTATCCTAGCAGTATGGATATATTTGTATTGAAGTCAGTAGTTGGATTGTAGAGGGTGCTAAATTTCAAAAAACATTGAGGATTTATGTATCTTGGGATTAGGGCTTAAGCATTGTGAGGCTATTACTTGTAATATTCATTGGTCATATAGAATTTTTTATTTGTTTCTCCCATGGGTCAAACAAAGTTAAATTCCAAGTCCATTCTTCTTTCCTCTGTTTTCTGTTTGTGTGCCTGGTTACAACAACTGCCAGGTCTAATGTAGTATTCAAATATGTCCAACTTTGATAGTTTGTGAGTAACTTAAGATTAAGCTTATTGTATAAGGAATCTTTATAATTTATATAACTAACGGAGCAGTGGTAAAGCTGTTCTTTCATGACTGAAAGGTCATGGATTCAAATCCGAAAAAACAGCCTCTCTGCTAATTATGCAATGTTAAGGATTATCTCCACCCCACACTCGCTAGTCGGGTTTAACGGGGAGTGGTTTTGGTTAGCTGAGACAATTTGAATTGTTACCTTGATCTAATATCTTATCTTTATTTTGATTTTTTTTTTTTTTTCTATTTTCCTTTTTGTAGTAATCATGAAATTTTTCAAATTTTAGGTCAGAATAACAGAGGATGCTTCTCTGTATGGACTTTGTAGATCATGGTTGAAAAATGGTGTAAATGATGAAAACCAGGTTTGACTTATATCTTTTGTTATATGCTTGAGTTTGAGCATGTGATTTATTACTTATAAATTTTCTTTTGTTATTTTATAATGATCATATTTAGCTGTTAAACTATGAATTCTGTCAGATTTTTTTTCCAAATATACCTATTCTGTCAGATTCTGTCTCTTCCTAAAAGTCAAGCTAAATCACTAACAGTCCTCCTTAATCTGGATTCAGTGGTATCCGGATTTCAAATCCAGCTCAGAAAAAATAGTGGCACCTCTTAGCTCATCCAATAGTTCATCAATGATTGGAATTTGATATTTACTTGGGACTGAGGTCTTGTTTAAAGCTTTATAATGCAGACAAAACTTCCAACTTCCATCTTTCTTCTTCACTAGAATAATAGGGCTAGAGTACAAACTCACACTAGGTTTGATATTTTCTGCAACAAGCATATCATCGACCGACTTCTCTATTTCAGCTTTTTGATAATGAGGATATCTATAAGGTTGCAAATTCGGAATCTCTGCTCTTTCCTTCAGCACAATGGTTGTGGTTTCTTGATAACATTCTCAAAATCCTTCATGGCCCAGGATCTGCTTCTTCCCCAGTCCACTCTTTATATTCTCAACAAAATCCCTGTTCTTCATCTCAAAGAGCTTTTAGCATTGCTTTGAGGGAAGCTCCTTCTCTAGGTAAAGCCGGGTCCCCCTTCAATATCAAGGTCCTCTTTCCATTGGAATTTCCATGGTCAACAGACTCAACTCCTTGAAGTTAGCCCTTATCTCTCCCAAACTAGCCAACCGGTCCATTCCAACTTCCAAGCACTACATCTACACCTTCTAATTCAAAAATGAAGAAATTCTGTCGACCCTCCAGCCTTGCAATAGCAACTTCATTTTAGAACAAATCCCATTTAGGTTGGATGGGTTCTCTATTCTTTGGAGATTTTAGAATACCCCTTCTATCATATTCATCTGTGCTTTTGAAAGCTCCTTTTCTCTTCTTTCATGCTACTTGTCTTCTTCATCCTTGCTTTAAACCCTGCTTCCATTCTCGTGTGTACCATGAAAGACTCCTTAGATTCGGGCGCTTTGATGCTAGTTGGTAGAATTGATCCAGAGATTACATAAATAATAAAGGAAAAAAGGATTTATTGATGTGATCTCCCCTTCCCTTGGATCAATGGAGAACCCAAAGGTTAGGAAGAGAAAGAATAATTATAGAACTGCTTCTCAAGTGTTCGAGAGCGTGATCTCTCCCACTTAGTCAACTGTCATAACTGAATATCCTCTCATCCTTCTCCTCTTCTTTCCTTATATCCTATTTCTGATTATTTCATAAAGGAATATCGTCCAACATCAGGTAACCCTAGCTAGTAGCTTCTGTATCTAACAATATCAATTAACTCTATTTATTATATCTAACGATACCAATTAATATCAGGTAACTCTATTTACTATATCTAATAATATCAGTTAACTCTAACTACTATTATTAATAGGCTTAGCTCAACTAGATCATTGGGCCCATCCTTATTTCTTTTCACATATACCTTCTTAATTGGGGCCTGCTATTAACAAGGTTGTGCCCAAAGTCTTGCTTTTGGAGATTAGTTTATGACTTTTTTTTTTCTTTGGTATAAATCTATTTATGTTGATGTGCTACTTACATCTTCTATTTCATTCTACTTGGCAGCCACAGCAGAAAGATGTAATGAAGGCACTTCCCAAACCATTGCCTGCATCTATGGTGGCTGGTTATATGTCAAATAAGAAAGATGAAGAAAAAGACACTGATGAACATGAAGAGGTTAGAATCTTTGGTTAACTGCCTATATTTAAGCAATGAAATGATTTATGCAAAGGCAAGCATTATTACATGCCAATTGGCCATTTCTTTAACAACACTCGAAATGCTTAATATGTTATATACGATACTGCAGTTCTGTGCAGTTTTGAGTAATGTTTTTGTTGAAACAGAAGTTCTTTCACTTCAATTCTATATCAAGACTTTGATTCTGTTAATCCTTATCTGTTGAGTTATACCTGTCTCTGCTATCAGAATGAGGAGTCTGTTGAGCTCTTATCACCGCAAGATCTACTGAAGCAACATATTAAACGTGCTAAAAAGGTTAGAGCACGGTAAGTTCACCTTCTGGGTTTTTATTCATCATCTTAGGACTTGTCTGTCAGTACATTGCATGATTGAGATGACATTATGCTCATGTAACATACATTTAACTACAGAAGGTTGTATACGAACCATCCAGGTTCTGTGATTCCCTATTATGGCAATTGTTATTCGTTCTATTTCTCAAGTTTGGCAGTGAACTCAACAAGATTTTGCTGTTGAATTTTGTGATGTATCTACATCATTATGATTAACACATTTTAAAGCTGATTACTCGATAGTCCTAACTTATTTGTAATCATCTGCTCTCAACTGGCAGTTTTATATGTTCTGAAAAATATTCTAAATATTATCTTTTGATGATCAATGTACAGAATGTATTTACATTATATAGATCTATATCGATAATTACTTACCTAAAATGGAACTAAATCTAAGGAAAAAAATTAGGAAACAGATCTGTCGTAATGATAACCGAAAACCCATCTACAATAGTTACATAATTATTCCTTTTATATTTACAACACTCCCTTTGAAGCTAGTAAATAGATATTTATCATTTCCGACTTGCTATTAAGGTCTTGAAACCTCTCTATGGGCAGCCCTTTAGTCAATACGTCTGCCAACAAAAGTTCGGAAGGAATATATGGAGTAGTAATCAGCCCATATCCAATTTCTTCTTCTCAATGTGTTTTGTTCTATCATACTGAACTGAATTTTGAACAATGGTGATAGCAGATTTATTATCACAAAACAACGTCATAGGATTTATGCTAGGAGTTAATGAAGACCATAGTTAACTCCTTAGCAGGGCATTTCAGATCGTCTCCCTTTGAGCCTGCATTAGGGTAATGGCTGTCATTTTTATGATAGAAACATTCGGTTTGTTCATTTGGGTAGAGTGTAGTATGGTGCTCTAGGGATGTTTTTTCCAGCAAATCTTAAAACTTTATGGTTTTATACAACATATAGTCTTAGGATAAAGATTAATTCAGGATTGAATGAATGTAACGTTGTCATACTTACTGTCTTATGCTGCTTGTAGATTAAGGGAACAAAGGTTACAACGTATCACAAGGTACAGAAATAGGCTTAAGCTTTTGCTTTCTCCACCCGTTGAACAGTTCGGAAATGACACAGCTGCTGGGAACAGACCTTGCTGACACTACAGACATCAAGGTTTGGATTACTCTTCCAGGCTTGCTGTTAATTCAATTTTATATGCTTGTGGTTCATTCAAGAATGCAGATAACTGGTGGTGGAGCTGATGAATCTGTTGACGAGTTGATGATATATTTACTGTAGGGGAAACTTGCTTCTGTACATTATACTCCAACAAGAAGATATGAGGCCCCATTGTAGCAAACGAATTTAAAGGTCTATATGAAAATGTATGTAGATATTTTATCTGTTCTTTTGAATTTCTATTATGTGTGCGCCTTGACCAGTAAATTAGTACCAACATGGCTTTCAATAAATAGCAGTGAGTCAGAAATCACTGCATTCCTAGAGCTGTATTATTTCCTCTTGAGAACTGAAAAGATGAGTGTGCCAACTCAGATAGGATGTGTCCGTTTCTCCCTGGATGATTACAAAGACAAAAAAAAAAAAAAAAAAATAAAGAAAATAAAGAAAGAAAGAAACGAAGAAAGGATTATAATTTTTTTTTTTTTTGGTATAACCTAGAGGTATTCCCATTCAACCTCCTCCGGTCACCTTGCTCTCGGGGTACGGCCCTTTAGGCTAGCCCCTCATTAGAACAGCGGGTGCATTGAGCTTCGCTACCGGAGGAAGGATGAGACTAATTCCTCACTCGAGGAGGGAGGCATATCCTCTGACCCCAAAGATTTTCCAAGAATTTGCTTGAGCGCAGGGTTTGTTAAAGGATTTAGAGATGGCGCTTAGCTTCCCAACGGTCTGATGATTTAATCACCCTTTTTTGGTCAATTTGTCAAATTGGTTTTCTTGTTATACATGATATTCCAATCTTGCTTCTGTTTGTGAGAGTGTAAATCATTGTTGTATGGACCAAGCTGGCCTAGCCGGTACTACCATAAAATTCAGGACCTAACCCCGAGCCAGCCTGGTCCTTGGTTATGATGGTTCTTCGAAATGAATCAAGCAACTTATAGGATTTGAAGATAGTTCATGGCCGACCTTGGTGATGAAGAGTCTTCTATAATTAGGCCACCCGATTGTATTCAGTAATGTTTTTAGTGTTTTATTTTATAATATTGCATAATTAATTAAATTTACAAACAATGACGCGAACTATTACCATAGTTTGAACTATTACCGGATTTAGTTTTGTTAGTTTGCTTATACATATTGGTAATTTTTCATATGGAGTTTCATATACTATTTTTTTATGGTTCAGATCATTACACACTAATATCAATTACAGTTTTAATTTTATTTATTTATTCTATTTATATTTAACAGCTTTGGTTTATTAGAAATGTAAATTATTAGATGCCAGTGCATCAATGACTAAGATTGTGTATGAGACTTTTTATTCTTACATAACTATAATAAGTGTAAGTTGATACTGCCTCTCTATATATGTAACAATTTATTCATATACTTTTTTATATTAGGTATTTTTTCATATATTATTTTTTTTAAATTTTCTTTGTTTAGTTTTTTGCATTGTTTTAAAACCCCGCCTGGACCCTCAGGTCAACTCTGACCCCTTCTCTCTGAGGGTTGGGGTCAGAGTTTAGAACTTACATGCACGTTGATCCTTCAAACACGATTGGGTCTCAATGACTTCGAGGTTAGAGGGGGTCATTGCATTTTTGTTTTTTTAAAAAAATTCCACACGAAACGATATCATTTTGTGCAAAAAAAAAAAAAATCGCTGCTAACCTAAATCTGAAAGTGAAGAACAAAACCAAATCTTCTCTTTTCTCCCGGATGTATTTACCTATGTGGTTCCTCCGCTCTTCCATGGTGGTTCCTCCTCTTCTCCTCTGCGGCTCCGTCTCTTTGGTCTTCCCTATTCGTCGCGCTGCCGCCTCTCCTCCGCTATGGTGATTCTTCTCTTCACTAATCCACTCATTTCCTTGGTTGGTTTTTTTGCTCCGAACATGTATGGTATTATTGAGCAATAGGGTTTAAAGCTTTCTTTGACCTTATGTATTTACTCTTATATCAAGAAGAAGATAGTAGATACAAAAGGATGGGAAATAAGACTTTTAAAATTTATTATTGTAGATGAATTGAATTTAGATGAGGATGATGTAGATGATAACCTCAAAATGTCATTGTACCCCAAAATGAAAGTAACGTTCCTCAAGGTTTGGACGGTAATGGTTGAGGAGGACAATGAGGGCTTGAGTTTGATGATATAACTTTTCGTTAACTTCATTGGAATGTGTTTTATACGTTGATGTTTTGGTACTTTGATTATCTTGTGTAGTATCAACTTGTGGATGTCATTGGTTGAATTATATTAAGTATATTTTGGAATCTTTGTTGATTGATTGTTTAATTTTTTTGAATTTTTCATATAGGAGATATATTTAACTTTTTAATATATAAAATCGGGTCAGCAAAATGATTTTGTGATCCCTCGGTTGCACCCGTGACCCCATGATTAAGAGTGTTCATCAACCGATCCAAATTGATTCAAATCGCGGTGACCAAACCGAAAAATCGATAGACGAATTAATCGAAAATTGAAAAATCAAAAAATGAAAAAAAAATCTCGCATATTTTACTTGAATTGTATTAGTTTTTGGTTTGGTTGGTGAAAACCGATCCAATGTATTATGTATTTATAATTGTTGAAAGATGGTGACTTGGAATCTTGGATGTTATTAATAGCAAAATATCTTGTTTTAATTTTTTATTGTCTATTAATCTATTTTAACTTATAATGAGTTTTAAGACTTACTTTAGTTTGAAGACTTGAATTTTTCAGTAGTTTATAACTTTAAATGGTTTTATTTTGATATAGTTAGTGATTTGTATGATTTGAGTTTTAGGTTTTTCGAAAAATCGGAATTCGATGCAATCCAAATCGAATAAAATTAAATTGGATTTTGAAAAAAATTGAAACAAAATAGATGATTAGATGATCAAATCAAAGAGATTGGATCAGATGATTTTTTCTTTAAAACCAATCCAATCCAGATTGTGAACACCTCTACTCGTGACCTTTAACCTCAACCGAGTCAATTTTTTTAAACCCGATTTTTCGATTAGACGACTAACTTGGTAACCCAACCTTTTTGGCCAAATTTATCTTTAGTCAGCGCATTACATTTATGTTGTAAAGCTCATGCCCTTGTTCAAACAACATTGCATCTAATGCATGCAAATACTTTTTCAAAAAGTTACTTTTCCATATACAGAATTATTTTCTTTGGAAGTTGGTGTATGATGACAAGGATTTTATGATCTTACAAGTCTAAGGAAGTAAATACATGTATATATTATTCATTTAATTTAAATTACTTCTTGATCTCAATATATTTAGATTTATAGAAAGGAAAGGAATAGAGGAGAATAAAATATAGTGGTATAAATTATCATTGTTATTATTTAAAATAGGATGGTTGGAATTGAAATTAATTAAATATATCTCATCTCATTCGATTTAATACATTCCATTTTTTCCTCCCAAATTTGTGGATATGAGATAACATTAACTTATTGCTTATTAATATTCTTAATATTTCATTTTTTTTGTAAGCTCATTTTCTTTTTTTAATAATGGATGGAAACTTTTCTCCATTCTATAATAAAATATCCAAATAATAGTAATAAATTTAGTTCCATTCTATTCCATTTCAATGTACATCCAGTGTACTGAGCCAAACAACTTTAAAATTGACATAAATGTTCGTGCGATATATTTATAATTAAAATTAATGATATATTACAATTGATTAGTTCACTACACAGCTGTGTACTTTAGGGGAAAATTTGGAATGGTCCTGCCCAGTCCACTAAGAGGGGAACATTTGGAATGAATTTTTTTCTCCTTCTAAGCTCTCCTGAGTTAACGATGGGTTTTGATTGGTCCGTTTCACTGATTCTATGATGGGTCAGGATTATGGGTGACAGTGAGTTGGGTTAGGTCAAACTTTGCTTTGAAAAGCCCAAGCCTATGCCAAAAATTTCAATTTGGCATGACCCAAGCCTAGTATGAGTCTAACTGTTAGTCTGGCTTGTCCCGTTTATAACAAAAACAAATGGCTTGGCCTAGCACGTTAGCCTGTTAATTTTTAACTTACAAACAGAACATGAATCAACTTTACAAAATACTCAAATTCCGTTGCTAAACCAAAAATCATAATTTCAACGTCCAAACATAATCATGAATCACAACAAAACTCATACAATGTGCATTTAAGTTACTTTCAAAAGCAAAATGCTCAAACTAAATAACATATATTTGATCATATCCAACAAACAAATCCATACTACATAAATTAAGATAACTACATGACTCCAACAAACACATCATGATGCTTGTAGTAAGTATAACCTCTCCCAAAAACCTTTTAATATATTCGTATACACAATCTAACATACTGATATGTTGGTTTCTCCTATATAAGAAATAAATTCAGATTTCTATTAAATTATAATCGAATATAATTAAGTTATAAATAATTGCAATTGATTAAATTTATATCTTTCCTTTTTTCTTCAAGGGATACTTATTTTATTTAAAATAAATAGTATAATATAGGCCGGCCTGTAGGCTTATAGGCCATGCCTTGTGAAAGTGAGTTTGCGATCTTTTTACTAAACAAATTTTTTCAAGGTCCAAGCCCAGCCTATTGTATGAAATATACTAGGTCAATACTGGTCTGACATAGGCCGAGCCGTAACCCCTGTAGGCCGGTCCAGCCCCATTTCACCCGAGTTTCACGAGCATTTTTCGTGCAATAAATAATTGTGAATATATTTTATATATTTATCTTCAGCAGATTTCTTTTATGATGAATAAGTTGTACACACTTGTGTATAAAATGATGCATGCTTGTGAGAAGAAATAAAATTATTTTAGAGCCTATTCGTTTCAGCTGTAGGTCACCGCAAAACGAAAGTTGGACAATAGAAAATAAAAAGTTTTCATGAAACATGTTTTCATAGTTGCGTTAAGGAAGATCTTATCCAAACATCATGTTAGTTGTATGGAGTAAATTGCAAATCAATTGAGCTTGACAAATCAAATCTGGGTTCAACCCCAAATCATCCATAGCTCAATGACCTCATTTTTAGAGCAATTTTTATGTGATCTGAGAATAAAATATTTTTCTTGTTTTATACCATGAAATTCGTATTAATTTAGCTGTATGGGTTATTATTATTCCTCATTTTACACCGGTGTAAGTTACACATTTAATCTTGACCATTGATTTCACTTATATCTAAGGGCTCAAATTTTTTAATAATGTGAGCCATTGGATACAAGTGCATCAATGGTCAAGATTAAGTGTAAGACTTCTAACTCTTACACTGATGTAAGAATATCATGCTCCTATATAATATATATATACATATATATATATAGATATACATATATATATATATATATGTATATACATATATATATATATATATATATATATACATAGGGAAAAACATTTCTCAAGCAGCTTGAGATAAGTTTATCTCCGGCTAGCCCCAAAACTACGTCATTTTGATTAATTAAGGGTGTTTATGTAATTTTAGACGAATTAATGAAGGGTGTTTTTATAATTTTATTTATTTTTATATCATATACATTTTACTGAAATACCCTTCATTTATTCACCTAAAATTATATAAACATTAATCAAAACGACGTAGTTTTAAGGCTAGCTGGAGATAAACTTATCTCAAGCTGCTTGAGAAATGTTTACCCCATATACATATATATATATATACATATATATATATATGTATATACATATATATATATATGTATATACATATATATATATATGTATATACATATATATATATATATGATGCTCGTTAAATGGTATAAAATTAAAGAATTCTCATTCTGCACCTAAGAATTACTTTTTTTTTTTTTTTTTTGGCTTTAGAAATGAATACATGTTCAAATAATTTTCCTTTCACTCGTGAAAACTTAATAGGGCTTTTTTTTGCATTCATAAAGCGGCAAAAAAATTAAAATAATGCATTTAAATCAAATAATTACGCATCTAATGCTGTTTTTCAAATAATTACGGATCTATTGCACAATGTGACGCCCCTTTTGGGCGTCACATGTGACGCCTCAAATGAGGCGTCTCACCCTAAGGGGAAGACGCCCAAATGGGGCGTCTTTCATGATGTGGTGACACGTGTCACCTTTTTTCAAAAAATATATTAATTTAATCATAAAACTTCCCAAGTCCATAACTTTTAACTCGAGTATCCAAATCAGGTAATTCTTTTTTTGATTCCACATAACTTTTTGAGATCTACGCAATGACATCTCATTTGATATATTTTATTTCTCACAAACATAATTTAAATTTAAATCATGTAATCATTCTTCCTTAGAGATTTAGAATATTTATTTAATATTTCCTTTATTAACATAGATTTTTCAAATTGATTTTTGAGTTTAAATCACAAATCAAATCTTTATTTTTTCCCTTATTAATAATAATTGTTACTTTTAATTTAAATCACAAACCAAATTTTTTTGATAAAAAAAATTATTTTTTTAATTTAAATCACAAATCAAATCTTGATTTATTTTTTGTATTAAATCACAAACGCTGAACTCAGAGGCTTCTGAGTTTAAAAATGTGACACGTGTCAAAACCTGACACATTACCAACATGTCTAAATTGGGTTTCAATCAAGAGGCAATCATGCTTAATTTAGGTAATTTTATTTTTGAAAAATATTCATAAGCCATCATTAATTTCAGACCACGAATAATAACCCAAAAGCTTATATTAAATCACAAATCAAAATTTTATTTATTTTTTTATATTAAATCACAAATCCAGAACTCAGAGGCTTCTGAGTTTAACCGCTCTTATAATACCATTCTTGTAAATTAAAATTGTGTTTGTGAGAAGTAAAATATATCAAATGAGATGTCATTACGTAGATCTCAAAAAGTTATGTGGAATCAAAAAAAGAATTAACTGATTTGGATACTCGAGTTAAAAGTTATGGCATTCGGAAGTTTTATGATTAAATTAATATATTTTTTGAAAAAAAGGTGACACGTGTCACCACCTCGTGAGAGACGCCCCATTTGGGCGTCTTCCCCTTAGGGTGAGACGCCTCAATTGAGGCGTCACATGTGACGCCCAAATGGGGCGTCACATTGTGTGGTACATCTGTAATTATTTAATAAACAACGTTAAACACGTAATTATTTGATTTAAATGCATTATTTTAATTTTTTTGCCTTGATAAAGCATATACTTTATTGAGGTAGTTAGTGAGAATCCAAATCTCATTATTGACCAGGAATAGAACCAACTTTTGTTTATTTTTGTTTTGTAATTTCACAATGATTCAACAATTTCTCCGCCTTTACATGATTTGATCAAATTTTTATGGGCATTGGACGAATTTCCTATCAAACCCAAAATTAAATAGACCATTTTTTTTTTTTGAAAGAAGTAGACCATTTTAAGTGCTGGACTAAACAGCAGAAACAAAAAATAATAAGAAACCAACGAAGCTCAGCACAGTACTAGATAGTTGGATTCTTTAAGCATGCTGACAGAGGTTCGATTCCTGGCTGTGTGTATGGAAAAAGTTTTGATAGAAGAGATTTACCCACTTAATGTGAACTCCCGCCTCAAAAGGATTAAAAAAAATAAATGAATAAGAAAAGTGTTGGAATGTAAAAACAATCAAATATGTAGTTTGATAAGACATTGACACAACACAAAGACACACCACCACCACCAAAGTTTTTAATCTAATGGTAAAATATGTGTCATTTTAAATGATGTAAAGTTGTGTAATTTTAAGAGAGAGAAAGAGATAGATAAAGGAGGAGAGAGTTGACAAAAAAATAAAGGTGTGGGTCCCACTTCTTTGTGAGAGTGAAAGGATATAAGTTATGTCATTCAAAATTATAAATACTTTCCTTTATCTAATGTTAAACATCAGTCTCATGCTTTAATTGGTCATAAATCATAATAATTATAATTATTATACTAATCATATGCAAAAAAACACCGTCATAATCCAACCACTACCATTTGAATTTTGATTAATTGTCATGTTTATTGCTGTCTGCTTTAATCTAAATTCAAATCTGATGAATCATTTTTGTCCCCTCCTTTGAAGTTTTCTTCTAAGATTCAAAGGATAAGCATAAGATTTGAAAGGTGTCTGACTCAAAAAGTTTATTTATTTATTTATTTATTGGTCATTTTCTATATCTCAACGCTTGGCTGTATCCATTCCTTCATTGCCCATCAAATTACATGATTGCTATTTGCGTGTTGAAGATGGAAGCTAAACCACGCCATTGAGTGCGGTACCCCAAAACATGCGTTCATCACGTCATTTGTTTTTGTTGTTATTTATTGGTCGTGGTTATTTAGATTGTCCAAATCATTGAATCCAATGATGAAGTGCTAATTGGATAGCCACACAATAATTTTTTTAAAACAAGTGACTGAACCAAAACAATGAGTTTACTAAATATTTCTTGATAATATATTACCGATAAAAGTGAAGCTCACACATATGTATCAAATGTTGGGATTCTCTCAATACCTATGGTTAAAAACCATAATCGCAAACTTGATACTTCATATTAGATCATCGAGGAAATTAAAGGAATTAAAGTGTATCCGATACTATCGTAATCATTGTGATCTTTTAATGCCTTTCAATTTTGGGATTGATGCCTTAGTCAAATCATTAGAGTGCAAATCCTTATGCAGAAGTTATCTCTTGAGAGGGATAAGAAAATTGTCTGACTAATTTGACATATTATAAACCATAGCCATTTTATTGATTTCTTATCATTGGGTCCACCAGACTCTCATTATACCATGTTGGGCCAATGTGGTTATCCACTTATTTAATTCATACTTATTGTGAAATCTAATTGGGTTTCTTAATAGATCACTTAGTTTATCCAATAATTAAATAACATGATATAATTGGTTATTAAATATGTAACCCACAATAATGTAGAAAATAAATTTTTCTAACATCAGAGAGTAAACTTGCTTGCGTAAAATATTAAGCACCATTGTTAATGATTACTTAATTAGGAAGGTACATATCGTAACATAGTATGAAAGGTCAGATACATAGTATAACATACATTATACAAGCACAAAATAACATCAGACCACATGTCTATACAGATAAGTTCAAGACCTAATTCCCTAAAGAGCAACAAAGCCAACCAGTTCAGGTGCACTCATGGCCTATCTAATATGTTCATTGTACAAGAACTAACATATATCACAACTCATTCCACATCAAATCATGTAATCACCTATATAAATGCAACTACTCTATATATCCGACTATCACAAAACACAAACATATAGATATACCTCCAAGATCATGAAATCCTAGTAGAACAAACAAAGGAGAAGAATCCTCCTAAACCAAAAGCTTACCTCTTGTAGCTCCTAGCAAGTTTACTTGTACCACAAGTAACTAAGTCAAATCCTCTGAATACTGATCAGGAATCACTGTATCTCCCGATTCATACCCATACCTAGATATACATAAGATTTGACAAACACACAATAACTTGTAACACAAGATTCACATCTTGTCCAAT
The DNA here is from genome assembly GCA_032173675.1 of Gastrolobium villosum. Lineage (NCBI taxonomy): Eukaryota > Viridiplantae > Streptophyta > Magnoliopsida > Fabales > Fabaceae > Gastrolobium > Gastrolobium villosum. The sequence continues at coordinate 28,515 of JAVKPL010010361.1, read as the reverse complement.
CACATTACACTCTTAACAATTCATTTTCAACAATTCATGCCCATACCTAGGATTTAGTCATTTTCAGACCTAACCTTAAAACTTAACATTAGGTTAAACCTACACTCAGACATGTCAATTAGAGACTTAGTCATTCAAACTAACTTCAACACCTTTCATTTAAGTTTCTAGGATTTAGTTATCAATTAAATTCAATTCCTACCATATAGAACCCTATATGGCTGAACCCTAGCATGCCATTTTACACATATTTTCATGCTTTTCATTCATCATTCTATCATTTAATCATACATCAAAACATACACTCAAACTTAGACTTTTAAATCATTATTTTCATGTCCTTTTAGTGTCAAATTACACTCTTAACTTCAAACACTTAATCAAACCACTTCAAAACACATAATCAACATTCATAGAAATCCTGGTAAACACAAGAACGCATAGCTTCACAAATCATTTTCCAACCAACAAAATTAACATCATTCTCTGATGTAGTTCAGCAATTATTGAGTTGTATTTTATATGTGTTACCCTTTTCTCGCCTTCAAAAACTACGCCATGTCTACCTTCAACTTTCCTACCAGTATAATATAAAACAATACGAACAGAATCAGAATATGAACTCATTCTTAAATATATAAACAGAAAATAAAAGAGACTATGAAGAGTGTGGAAAGGAAGTTTATTATAGAGAAGAGTTGTGAGAAGTGTGGAGAATATCAGGGTTTAAATAGGGATAACTGGATTAGTTACGTCTGAAGTGGGTGAAAAAAGGGCTTGAGTCTCGTCCCATTTGGGTGAGACTAGTTTCGCCCCATTTGGGCGAAACTCCTTCCTTAATTTTGCCTAATTTGGGTGAAACATGTTTTGCCTAGGTGGGGTGAAACTGAGTGCAATATATCCGTAAATTGGTTAAAAATGACTATATATTCGTAATTATTTATTTAAATAATAATAAATAATTTTTTTCCCACTTGCAAGAAATACGTGATGTCATAAGTATGAGCAGTGGTTTTTTTATATTTCTTATTATTTTTTTTTTGGTTACCCACTTCCTTTTTTAATATAAATTGTGATTAGAATAAACTTGTGCATTTAAAGTCATTTAGATAATAGCAAATTGTTTGTGTTAGCATGTGTAGCACTACATAGCTTAATTTCTTCGCTAAGAATATCATTCAGATAAATCTTCAATTGAAACAATATAGATGCATTTTCATCTTCAGCATCACCAATTAATGAAGAAGATAACTTTTAACCCATTGGTCAAATCTAAGAGTAGGAACGAGAAGATGCTAATGCATGGAGGGCTAGTATAGTTTCAGATATGTGGAGAGCTAATGCTTAGTAGGACATCAAGTTACATTAAAATACTAATTGAAAAAATTATATTAGGTTTTACTTTTTTATTAATAATTGCATTTCTTTGTTTGTTTACTGACACTTGTAATGTTGAATGTTTGTAAAAGGAAAAGGGATATCCATTCTCTCTCAGTTTCTGCCCATCATGAATTATGATTATTAATTCTTTGTATTCAAAAATAGGGTTGTGAGAAATCATGAGTAAAAATAGACACAGCGTAAAACAAAAAATTGATATACTATAATGGCAGTTGAGCTTTTTATTTAGGTGATTAGGTCTTTCTTTCTTCTTCTTTTTCCGGCCATATTGAGTTCCATATGGAAATGAATGGGTCCATGGTCGGTTGAATATTTTAAGGCTAATGTATTTCTCATGTTATTGGAGAGAAGAAAAGTTTCCTACACACTCAAATTTATAGTGGGATCCACACTTAAAAAAGAAAGAAAATAAAAAAGTTATTGCACGCAAAACGAACTCTCACTAACATGAGAAAAGGGTTCTCCTACAACATGAGAACTCTTTTACCCATATTTTAATCATGCTTTTGCAAGCTATATGTGCCTGTCTCTGTGTATGTAACAATCCGCGGGCCTCAGCTATGGGTGTTTGTTTTACTTTTATAGAGAGCCAACGCATGATTTATCGAGTGTCATGACTTGTGCATGCTTAATCATAGAAAATGATGTCCTCGTCTTTTACATTTATTAAATTCTTGACTTGCATTTTTCTTTCTCTTTCAATGAATACCACACGCAACACAAGAGAATTAAAAAGGATAAGAAAATGTCTTTGTCAGGATTTTCAATTTATGTATACCTTTTGACTTGTGTACATAAAAACATGGCATTTTACTATATATTGGAAGGAAGTAGCAATAAGCATTTTTATTAGGTCATGATCTATGAACTTTTTATTATAATACCGCACTAAAATTTTTTGTGGGGTAAGCAATACTGCACTATATTTTAATCAAGAAATGTGCTGCGTGAAAATCAGTTTATGTAGCAATGTATCGCATAACAAACTTGTTTAAAATTGTTTCTCTCTAAAATTGAACTGCGCATTCTTTTTTTTTTTCTTTCTAAATATTCCAATATTGTGTTCGTTCTAGATAAATTTAAGAGGAGGTAAATTGAGTTGGTAAAAATATTTAATAATCAATTCTAATTTTTCGATAATAATTTTGTTTGATAAAAAAAAATAGCAAAGAGATATACAACACTGTTATTACATGAAAAAATCTCTAAAAAAGGATAAAAACCACGACCTGAACTTAGATACCTTTATCCAAATTGGAAGAAAAATCCACTATAATGAGCCAAATCGAATTTAAAGAACAAAAGTAATGGCAATCGTTTACAATGAGGCTGTCAAGCATGAATGTTGGCATCAAGCCATGAATGCTGAAATATTGGCTCTAGAAAAAAACAAAACATGGAGTTTGATTGATCTTCCTGAAGGAAAGCAACCCATAGGATGCAAATGGGTATATAAGATCTAATACAAATCAGATGGAAGCATAGAAAGGTACAAAGCCAGACTTGTGGCAAAATGGTATACTCAACTTGAGGGTGTAGATTTCTTTGATACATACTCACTGTAACATCCCGGGCGCTGACGAGGGCGGGGAGTGATCGCCGGTGCGCAATGGCACGGACAAGGAGCGGCTCCTGGCAGGCTTCCAGCGATGGGGGTACATGAATGAATCGAATAACACCGGAAAGAGAGGGATTCCAGAGACTGTGCTGGTATGGGACAGTACAGTTGGGAATGACTTATAAGAATTAATTGGTACTACCTATACTAACAAGATGCATCTATTTTTCGGTAGCCCAGATCGGAAGAACTCCACAGTTAAGCGTGCTTGACTTGGAGAAATTCTGGGATGAGCGACCTCCTGGGAAGTTTTCCTGGGAAGTGTGCGAGTGAGGACAAAGCACGCTGAAAAGTCTCGTATTAGTGTGTGGGGACAGTCGTTAATCCTTGCAAGTTTTCAGGCGTTACACTCACCAGTTGCTAAGTTGTCTACTGTACGCATCTTACTAGCCATTGCAGCAGCTCGAAGATGGCATTTGGAGCAATTAGATGTAAATAATGTGTTTTTACATGGGGATTTGAATGAAGAGGTCCTCATGGTTTTACCTCCTGGTATATTTGCTTCAAGGCCAAATCAAGTTTGCAAACTTGAAAAATCTCTTTATGGATTAAAACAGGCGAGTAGGCAGTGGTTCTCAAAACTATCAACCTCTCTTACTGTTCTTGGCTATGTTCCATCGTTGGCTGATCACACATTGTTTGTCAGGAATTCAGATAAATCATTCACTGCACTCTTAGTTTATGTTGATGACATAATTCTTGCAGGCAATGATATTACTGAAATCTCTCGGGTCAAGAGACATCTAGACAATCAGTTTCGAATTAAAAACGTAGGTTCCTTACGGTTTTTCCTTGGAATTGAGATATCTCGTTCCTCTACTGGAATTATCATGAACCAACGTAAATATGCCTTGGAATTACTTGATGATGCAGGCCTTCTTGGCTGCAAACCTTGTTCTACTCCAATGGATCCTTCAAAGAAACTCCAACGCATACAAGGGTCACCTTATAATGATCCTTCATCCTATCTAAGATTAGTGGGACGTCTGCTTTATCTTACTACTACCCGCCCAGATCTTGCATTTGTTGTTCAACAGATTAGTCAATATGTGTCTAATCCAATGGATGATCATATGCAAGCTGCACATCGAATTCTTCGCTACATTAAAGGCTCTCCAAGTAAGGGATTATTTTTTCCTTGCAACAATGACCTTTCACTTTCTGGGTTCGCTGATGCAGATTGGGGTTGTTGCATAGATACTAGAAAATCAGTTTCTGGTCTATGTGTTTTCCTTGGCCCAGCCCTTGTCACTTGGAGATCGAAAAAGCAGACAACCATTTCAAGATCTTCCACAGAGGCAGAATATCGTGCCCTTGCTAGCATGGCTTGTGAAATTCAATGGGTGAATTATTTACTACATGATCTTCATGTTCCTACATCCAAACCAGCAGCTGTATATTGTGATAGCCAATCTGCAATTTATTTGACACACAATCCCAACTTTCATGAAAGGAGCAAGCATATTGAAATGGATTGTCATATAATTCGCGAAAAGATCAACGATGGTTTAGCTTATCTGCTGCCTATCTCCACTAAAGATCAGTTAGCTGATGTCATGACCAAAGCATCACATTCCACTTCCTTTCATTCGATTATTTCCAAGTTGGGGCTCATGGATATTTGCCTTCCAACTTGAAGGGGGGTATTATCATATGAGGAAGTTAGCTGACGTGGAGAGTTAGTTAGTGATTATGATTAATTAGCTAGTTAACAGTTTGGTAACAGTTAAAGATTAGTTATTCTTTCAGTTCTTTAACCTTCTTTCATTCTTTGTTCAGTAATAAGCTCGTATATATATCAGCAAGTTGTATTATATCAATTAGTTTTTTAATCAATTAATTTTTCAGTAATTTCCACTGTCAACATAATGGGTAGAGCTTAGTTGCAACAAAGACTGAGTAGCTTGGTGGGGAGGAAATTTGTATTTAATTCTTTTCAAATATATCTTTGGGAATGATGATAAGTTTTAATTATGATTAAATTCAATTCAAAGTTAATCTGACAACCAGCTCTTTAAATCAAAGCTTATGGGTGAAAAAACGACAGATAACGTGAAAATGTTAATTATAACAGCAAAAGGATTTCGGGTGAGGACTAATAGGCATGTGTAAATGGGAGTGGATCCTCTCATGTGAAAAAGTGATCATGCGGTTATGTTATTTTATCACAATCACTCATTTATAAATTATACATTTTTCTCCCTCTTATCTCATCATGAATGAATGGTTGGAATCAAATAAGATAGTCAAATGACCACTTTTTGAAAGATCCACTCCCCAAACGACCTAGTACTTATTATCTATATTGAAATGTGTACTTGCCTCGTGCATACTCATAATTGGGGTAGCCCACTTTAGGGGACATGTTCATCAATATGGTATTTCTGTCCTACCCCTTTTGGGTCAAAATTCCATTCGGCCCCCCAGTCCCACAAGCAGCAAAAGGCACGGAATTGTACCCTGTATTATTGTCGCGTTATAGATTCCTATACTCATAAGTCAAAAATCCTGATGTAAAAAATTGATTACGTGCTTATGATATTTAATTACGATCATTTATTTAAAAATTAATAATTATGATCAAATAACATAAATATATCCATTTTTCACATGAAAGAATCGATTCCCCGTCCCCACACACTTAGTTCCTGCTTATACATGGTGTACTAATTCGTGCTATAGATGCTTGTACCCAATTAGGTACACCGAATTAATTAACAAATAATACATTATTTAACACAAAAATTGATGCAACTTTAACATTAATTAGCTTCTTACACACATTCCAGAATTTCGCCTGGTAGACACAATTTGCTGACGATCAAGTATTCATGAAATGAAAGCATTAAAATGTGGGTGAATACATGAATTTAAGAGTTTTGCTTTTTCTGTCTGAAAAGCAGCTTTGAAATGTGGCCACTGCCTCACCCCATGACCTTTAGACCATACCCACCCAACTATAATTAATTGCCTATTTAATTTTGCACCAACAATTAAGATTGGAATTAATTATTATCGTATAATATTAATAACAAATTCGTTTTTTTATTTGTAAATACTATCTGACAACAAAAGTTGCAAAGAGAAATATATACAGGTTTTATTTTTCTCATGTTGCATGAGACAAATTGTCTCATACAACACACAAAAAGTGAGTGAAATCCACTAAAAAAAAGAAAGAGAAAATAAAAAAATGGATCTCATCTAATTTTTTGTGTGTTACATGAGACAACTTATCTCATGCAATATAAGAAAAATAAAACTCAATATATAATCAATAGATAAAGGGAGAGAGGAGAAGATATTTTCTGTAACAACCAGTATCATTTCCTTTTCTCTTAGATTCCTATCTTCAGTGAAAAATATTCTTGACCTTTCTTTTCAATTATATCATAATAGAAAAATCAGAAACAAGATATGAGCAGAGATATTAAAACTAGAAAAAAAAAAACCCAAATATTAGAATTCCTCCTGATTAACAAAATCTCTCATTGTCTCAGAACTTCCCTATGTACAAAATCAAAAGAATTTCCAAGCATCAAACCCCACACCACCTTGCATCAGCACTCATTACTCATCTTGAAGTACCTTTAACATAATTTAATTTAATTTAATTCAAGATGCTGTGGACTGGTGGGGTGGGTATGTGGTTGGGTGTGAGAAAATGGATAAAACCTGGGTTTGCCAAGAGGGAATCCAATGGCTTTGGAGGTTGATTCATTAGTGGTTTTGGCAGTGCAATTAGTGGCAACACGCTCACATGATGGGCACATGGTCAAGGTGGTTGCTGGTAACTGCATATAGAATGGGTTTGAAGTCTTCAAAGCCCTCAATTCTTGAAGCTCCTTGTAAATCCTTCTATTCTCTTCTCTGAGTGTGTCACAGCACCTCTTCAAGTACTCGCAATCCACCTCTGTCTGCTTCAACTTGGTCCTGCATTCACCCAAACCACATCCCAATTACTACGGTATATATGACCATAGTTTAAATATTTGTGCATATATATATATATGAATGAAAAGTATTCGTTTATAAATTTTTTAACAAATTACACTAAATAATATGATCGGTCATGTACTCTTGATTGAAGTATGATCGGTTAGACATAATATAATTTGTAAATAAAGAATTTGTAAATATAATATTTCCCTATATGAGGCATGATCATTTGACACCAGTGTCAAATTTAAAATTTGAGACCTCATCTGAGAGTCATTAGATCAAAAAAGATCAATGGTATCGTATGCTTATAAATCAAAGTTGTTAATCTTTTTTGATTTAATGACTATCAAATGAGATGAGATGTCAAATTTTAAATTTGACACTAATATCAAAGGATTCTACCTTCCCCACATACACATATATATATATATATATAGGGAAAAGTAAATCTTATGTTATAGGAGAATTCAAATCTCATATCATAGATATATCAAGTGTGGGACCCATATATTAAAAAAATTAAAAAATAAAAATATATATATATATAGAGTGGCACACCTTTTTATGGTGTGTGTAGGAAGGATTTGTTTTCTCATGTAACATGAGAAAAACAAACCTCATATATATATATATATAAGAGTTACATTTACAACATTTTTGGTTACAAATTTTACAAATTATGCTATATATATTTCCGGGAGTACATTCCTAATTGAGTCTACTTCCGAAAATACGTAATGTAATTTGTAAAAATTTATAAATAAAAGTTGTGTAAATATAACTCTTCCTTTCCTTTGTATATATATTATGAAACTTGCTTCCAAGAATATCTGCATTGACAAAAGCAGTGTGAACTACCTTGCTCTTCTGTTTTGAAACCATACTTCTACTTGGCGAGGGCGAAGATGGAGTTGTTTCGCAAGAGCAAGCTTTTGTTTCTACACCATATATAAAAGTTTTGTGTAACACTGTCAGTAAAAAGATGAAATGAAACAAAGAAAGTAACGGTGGGACAAACATGAAAGCCAAGTCTATTTAAAGCATATCTATCTATCTATCTATATATAACACTGACTGGGTTAAGAGTGTTGTGTTCTTTGAAGCTCTCTTCAAGGAAAGCAGATTGTTCCTTAGAGAGCCTAAGCTTTTTTCTGGTGCTGCCACCGTTCTCATCTTCATCACTTGCTTTGGAACTTCCCCTTTGATCATAACCTTCACCACTCATACTCCTTCCTCTGCTGAATATGCAGAGATCCATCTGAATTGATGATGCTGCACTGTTGGGGGATGATGACAACACCACCTCTTCCTCCGCCTCATCCTCCACCACCACCACCGCCGCAGTCGGCACCCGGTTAATATCTAAGCCCCTTGCTGCACCATGTCAAGAACTCCCTTGAGCTCAAAAGGAATAAGTATAAATACAAAAGGGCCGACCCAGTTCAAATACTCACTTCGTGAGTATCTGCGGAAGGGAATACTCTAGGCAGTCTTTCCCCTACTTTTTGCAGAGAGACTGATTTGAACTCACGACCTGACACACCACGGCAAACAAGCTTACCGCTGAGTCAAACCGGCCCTTCAAGTATAGATACAAAAGAGGTGGGAAATAGATCCTCTCATGTCAGGTTAGAAAAAGTCATCTTCTCATGTGACATAAATTTATGTCACACGAGAGCATATACATGAGAGGATTTACTCCCGATAAATTGATCTTTACCGTTTGAGATGGAAAGGTGTGGAAGATGGTTGATAGGAGCAACACCTGGTGTGTGAGGAAGAAGATCAAGCGGTAGAACTGCGTTATTATTGGCTTTGAGAGAAGGACTAAGAGATTCATTTGTAGCTTCATGGTCTTCTTGATCAGTGATGTGACTATTGTGTTTGTTATGTTGCTTTGAAGTTGTTTCATCTTGTTCTTGATGTTGTTGATCTCTTTGTTTAGTAATAACTTGACCAATTGATAAGGTGGTGTTGAAGCCAAACCCCAATTCGTTTGAAGCTTTACAAGGCTTTTCTATGAACACCAAAGCCCTTGAAGTGTCTCCTAAACTCAAGCCTAGCTCCATGATTTCTGATTTCTCCTTCTCTTCCAATGCATAGGCAAGGAAGATAGAAGAAGAGAAAAGGCAGGTAGAAAAATAGAAGTAGGGAAAGTTGTTTGGACTGAGAATTGGAGGAGGATCTTCAAAGAAAAATCTTTATAATTATGGTTAAGAGAGTTTAAAGCTAGATGGTCCTTTTGATTAACTTAATTCATTTTCATTTTCAAGAAGTATTGTTTATTGGCAACCCTTTTTCTACTTTTGAATTTTAATATAAATTACACTTTTTATTTTGTTAGAGATATTTAAATTAGGCTGTTGTTTTTTTATTTTAAAAAATTTCCCTTCTTTCTTCTCTTTGAGATGAAACTATCGACAAAATTTTTTAAGAAGATTTTTTCTCCCACGTAACTCTCAACATCATTGAAGTCTAGTTTTGAATTATTAATTTCAAAATTTAAAAAATAAAATGAAATTTTGATAAGTTCTACTTTTGACTTTGAGGATTTCATTTTAAATTTTAAATCCAATTTTTAAAGTCTCAAAATCAATCATAGTAGTATACACTATAATTGCAAATGATGTTAATAGTCACAAGGAAAGTAAAACTATCATTAGAAGACTTATTTATATACTAGTTGATCGCCATCAAGAAGTTTCTTTATATTAAAATGAATTACATTATAATATGTTTACATGTGTAAAAAGAAGAGAGTGTAATTTTATAAAATAAAAAATATAATTTGAATATGTATTCGAAGGAAATAATATAATGTAGTAAAAAGGTGTTGGTTTAGTAGCGATCCCACAATATTCGAGAATTTGACTTGTCCATAACTTCGTAGAAAGGATGGAAAGACTTAAACCTAAAATTGAATAGGTAGATTAGATCTGGTAAGATTGAACAATTAATATAAAAATGAAATAATGTAATTTAGATTTTAATATGAAGATAATCAAAATCCAAAAAATATTGTTTAGGAAAAGGGTGTTTGACCGACAAAGCTTACCAAGGTTGACAAACATACACGTGAAAGGTTATTTTGATGGTAGTTAGGTACTCATAGTCATACTTGATAGTGGTAGATACTAGATAATATTAGATATTATATAATAGTGGTAGGATCTTTGACACCGGTATTAAATTTGAAATTTGACATCTCATCTGAGAGTTGTTAGATCAAAAAAGATCAATGATTCTGATCTGTAAGCATGTGACACCGTTGATCTTTTTTTATCTAACGACTCCAAGATGAAGTGTCAAATTTAAAATTTGACACCGGTATAAAAGTTTCCTACCTCTATATAATATAGTAGGAGCAGTAGTAGATAGGATCGACAACATTCTTCCTCGAAAGAATTGTGCTTGGCGCGTGACCATCAAGGTTAGGTCTGAGCACAGATATTGGCAATAACTTGGGCCCTATTAGGGTTAAGATTGGGACTCATTATGTCTCAAAAGTTGTGTTGTGTCATGTGTGTCTGGGTATGCATCATCTACTATGACTTTAGAGTGATTCCCTTCATTAAGGCTACCCACCACCTTCGTTTATTAATTGCATTGCTTTATATTTGATTCAGGTGACAGAATTAATTAAAGTGGGTGTATAAAAAATCTAATCAAGCTTAATTAAGTGTAATTAAATGATAACATTATATAAATATGATATAATTTATAAGTAATTAGATGGTAGGTAGCATTATTTGTATATGCAAAGGGTTGAATGGTAGTGAAAAGCTAACGATATTTTTGGAAACAGAACCCATGTGGGTTTGGAGAAATATTCCAACAAAATGAGAGAGAAAATGACATGGTAACAACATTAGTTTGATGGTGATATGATTGGCTTTTTTGACAACGCAGGAATGTTATAGCTATCATTGAGAGATGGATTATGATCAATATATATAATGCATTTGTGTTGATAGTACATTAGGGAAAAAGAAATGAGAGTGAATGATAGGAGAACATATATATGATGGGTTTTATAATTCCTATTCAACATGAGAATTCAGATTTTTCCGCACACCCTTCGATTTCCATGCTGACATGGGTTTTACATATAATTTTTTTTAACACAAGGGTACATGCTTTTGTGTGTCTACAACATTTTTTTTAATTATTCTCCAAATGAGAATTATAAAACCCATATATGGTAATGGTATGGTCTTTTTCTTTCATCAACAAAAATAACTATATTTGTTGGAAAGTACAAATGATAGGTCACAAATAAAAAAAATATAAAACGAATTTAAATTTAATGTATTGTCATTAGATAAGATTTTATACTGTCATATAATGATATGGTCTCACATTTGTTAATGAGTTTGACATTTCGTGTAAATTTTAATACTTTCAAATTCATTAAATAATATGGACGATATACTACTAGATGATATTATAAAATGTTTTTACATTAATAGTGTGTCAAAACTAAATTTATAAAATAATGTAGAAAAAAGTTTACAACTTTTAAATGTGATGTTTATTACCTGCCATATAAAGATATCTTTTTTTAGGATGATGAGTTAATAATATCATATTTTTGGTTTCAATAATCATTTTTCTTTTATTTGAACTCCAGAGGTGAAGCTATTAATTAGAATTCGATTGTTGGTAAGCAGCTTGAGTATTTTTTATGAAATTTTAGATTCAAACTCCACTACTATTATTCCACCAAAACCCATTAATACTGTTGTACAAAAAATATAACAAGGTGAGGGCGAAAAAACCAGTTAAATTATCCTTTGACCCAAATGAAGGATATGAGTTTATTGATATCTACATAAATTGACTCGATATATATATATATATATATATATATATATATATATATATATATATATATATATATATATATATATATATATATATATATATATATATATAAGGCAGGATCCTTTGACATTGGTGTCAAATTTTAAATTTGACACCGATTCTGAGAGCCGTTAGATCAAAAAAGATCAACGGTGTCACATGCTTACAAATCAGAATCATTGATCTTTTTTGATCTAACGGTTCTCAGATGAGGTGTCAAATTTGACCGGTGTCAAATTTGAAGTTTGACACCTCATCTGAAAGCCGTTAGATAAAAAAAATCAATAGTGTCACATGCTTACAAATCAGAGTCGTTGATCTTTTTTGAACTAACGGCTCTTAGATGAGATGTCAAACTTCAAATTTTGACACCGATGTCAAAGAATCTCTCTATATATATATATATATATATATATATATATATATATATATATATATATATATATATTATATATAAATATATAAAACGAGAGCATCTTGAATATTAGTTTTCTTTTATATATAAATATAGAGTTATATTACTTTTATTTTGCATGAGATAATATAACTTCTTATAGATTCATCGATTTTCGTACTTCTCTTTTCCTTTTTCTTTTTTCCTTTTTAATATAATTAATAGGGTTCATTACATGATTGTATCTACAACATGAGATAATATATCTCCTATTGATTATAACAATTGCAAACAATTGAAATGAGATAATATATTGCTAAGGAAAAGTCTATTGTTTAAAGGGAATTATTATTCTCATATTACATAACAAAAAAGTTATCTCCTATACACACAAACTCAAGATGAGTACTTCTCTTTTTTTTTTCTTTTTTCCTTTTTAATATAAATAATATGGCTCATTACATGATTGTATCTAATGAGATAATATATTGCTAAGGAAAAGTCTATTGTTTAAACCCACAAAAGTCTTTAATATGAGAGTTGATTCATGAAACATAGTCGGGATGTAAAAATTCCAAGCGTGCGTCGCAGTCCACTGTTTGATTGGAAAATGGCAAACAATTGAAATGATGTTATTTTTCATAATAAGTAATAATATTTAGCGAAAAGTTTCTCTGGTTTGCTTCAGAATTACTTATGTTCTTATGGTTTTTTTATCACATATATCCTTGTGATTTGCAAAAAGGTATATTTTTTATCACATGCCCCCTGTTATTTTTTATTTTTTACAAAACACAGAAGCATATGTGATAAAAAAAAGTTTTATAAGAGTTATGTTGTAGAAAAAATGATTCTGTGATGTTATAGTGTTCGTTTTCCGTGCCTTCATTTTTTATTTTTATTTTTTGCTTCAAAAAGTGTAAGCCCCACAAAATATTGTTTGTGTAAGAAATATATTTTTTGTGTAATGTTGTATAATAAATGCAAATCCAAAAAAAAAGAACTATAAGGACATAGGTGATTCTAAAGCAAACCAAAAGTTTTCCCTAATATTTATTGGTCAGTTAATGTTGCCACATTTAAAAAGAAAACATGATGAGTTGCGTGTAAAACTGCTTGCCCACTATTTCTCGCGCACGAGAAATAGTTGAACAAATGAAAATCACTCATATATTGAATTACAAGTTCCCCACATTTCAATTCTTTGCAGAAACAAGTTCATTATATTGAATTATTTTTATTTTTTTGGACACAATTATATATTGAATTATTGATATAACATTTGGATCCTCCAACACCCATTATGCTAGTGCATGTCTACAATCAATCTTGACTCAGTGCTCTCGTAATAGTTGTTTTTATTTAAAGTAAAAATAAATAAATTTAGCGGTTATTAATCATAAAAGAAATGATAAAATAAGTTGTTAAGGGATTTACTTTTTATTTTTCATCTTTACTATTAGAAAAAACTCAATTATCAATGGAATTTATTGACAGTAACAATTTCATCGAAATTAGTGATGAAATCTTCAACCGAAAATATATTCCATCGAAAATAATGACAAAAATAATTTTCATCTCTATTTACGATTTCTGTTATTATCTGCATTGGGACTCTGAATGTTTCAACAACAAAAAATTCATCTAATATTTCGACATAAAATCTATTAATTTTTGAGTAAATTTTACTAGCCAAGGAGTCACATGCTATCTAATATATGTATTTGAGTAAATTTTGAGTAAAATTTACCATAATTCTTAGTAAATTATGGTATGATTTTGGCATTATGAAAAACCCTAAATTCCTTTTGTGCAAGAATGTAGACGTGTATAATTTATAATTGTTTATGGTATTATAAATACATATTTGAACATTCATATGTGAAAGCAAATAATAGCTATCCACAACTTGAAGTTTTGAAGTAGTGGAGTTAAGAGTATCCTTTTGTAAGTAAACAAAAATAATGCTCACATCCACTCACATGATAATGGAACTAACAACGCATAAATATGTTGCTAAGAAATCTTTATAATCTTGATAGAATTAAGATCTGAACAAAAGAAAAGTACTCCCTCGATAAATTTAACAACTCACTAGGCCAAACAAGAAAAGTGATTTATGTGAATCGATTGATAGCAAATTTTCAGGTGGCCCAATGACCATTTGGAAGGAACCCAATTCAGAAAAGAAGCAAACTTGGTGGAAAAGAAAGAAGAAAAAGACCAAATGAGACAAAAAGGAAAAAAAAACTGAAAACGTAGCAAAAAGCACTCCTATTTAGTGTCCTTTGTTTGAAAAAGTAGCACCACCAGCTGGAAAAGCAACAAACAAGCAAAGAGGAGAATGAGAAATACAATTTGCAGCATGACAACGATAGTTTTTTAGCAATAGTAGAGGATAAACAAGTCAGAATACATAATTAAGGTTGAGCTGGCAGGAGCAACGTCCCTTTTTCGGGAGCAAAACACAATCCTGACCATTGGATTAGGATCAATGGCCAAGACAAAACCTTTGAAGGATTTGAAGCCTATAAATAGGAAGGACAATGAACATTCTAAGGGTCTTTGGGCAGTTTCATCGTCTTCTTCTTGGTGCTGCTCTCTGGCCATATTCGTTTCTTATTTTTTTCTCTCTGTTTTCTGGTTTTCTTTGTTTTCTGTTGTAATGCTCCTTAGTATGAGCTAAGTATTTTTAGTAGGAAAGAGTTAAGTAGAAGTATCCCTATTTGTCTAAGGTTAAACTTATCATGTAAATTTGTCTTCCATTAAAGAATATGTATTGTTCCTTGGTTAAATCATTATGATGGTGTGAAACCCCTTGTTGTCTAACGTCATTGAAGGCCAAACCCCCGATGTGTAACCTCCCTCAAGATAATGTGGAATATCAGCAGATGATCATAGCCATAGGGTAGTTGAACTCATTGAGACGATCAATTAATACCCAGAAGTAAAGAGCACTGTTGAGTGTGAATTACTTTAGCTAGCAATCCCTTCGACTAACTTCACTCTATCCTTGGTACCTCGCTTGAGGACGCCTCTTGTAGTTTGATGTAAAGGCCTTACATCTGGTTACCTCAGGTAGTGGTGATAGAGGAATCTTTCCCAACAATCCTTACAGGATACTAGGAACTTATTTCATTTCAGGGAGCAGATGGAGTTTTAGAAACGACTGTTGTGATTTTGGCAAGTATATCGATCGTACCAGTAATAAATTGTGAGTAGAGTATCGTCCCACGAGGACTAATGCACCAAATACTATCTTAAATATTCCCTTTAATTTGGATAAATCAATTGGTTGTAGAGAATAATTTCTTAATTCAAATAAAAATAATTAAAAGTATTTGCAATGAAAATCACGAACATGCAAAAAAGCAAGAATTGAAAATTAATTTTTAAATATCAAAACTGAAGACTACAGTTAGGAATTATTTCACCTCTGATCCTCTTTAAGTGGTTTAATTTAATTTCAATAACAACTACCTCAGATATCTTAGACAATCTTCTTCTTATTAATTTGTTGGCTAAATCCTAATATCTTAGTGACTTTAACCCAATTAGAATCCTAATGCCTTAGTGATCATTTTCAGATTAAACATTAAACTTGACAAATTATTAAGTCTACAACTCAAGCAATCCTATGTCTAGATCATGAAAGAATTGATATTTTACCCTTGCCTAGATTAAAATCCCAATATGCCTATTGTGAGTCCTAACCCTCAAATTCCTATAAGAGTGATCAGTTCAAAAAAGGATATATAAATTCACCCAAGGTAAAACACATATAAACTAATATAATATATTAAAGAAACCAATTAAACCAAAAACAGGATTCACATAGGATCCATAATCCTAACTACAAAAGAAAACTAGCCAGATATAGCTGACTTAAATAAAATAAAGAATGAAAGAAAATAAAAGAAATCATGAAGAAGAAAAAAGAAGAGGAAGAAAGTCTTCAGTCTTCAATCTCCAATCTCTCTAAATGCTTGATCTTCAGAAAAAGTCTCAAAGAATCCTCTCAATTCTTGTTTCTTCAAAAACTATTCAGCCGAAGATCATCAAAAAGTATTTACATTCCCTTTTTATAGCTTACTTTTAAATCTGCCCAAATCTTCATCAAATCCTTGTTGTAGAATCCTCCTTCAGATGTAATTTGATATCCACTTAAAAAGAGTCATGTGTTTCCCGCGCTACTAGCGCCATTCCCGTGCTACTAGCGCGATGAGTATTATACTTGATTGAACCTGTTCCGTAACCATTTATTCATAATACAGATTTGACATGGCTGGGAATTAAGTTGAGGTTAGAAAAAGCTCCCAATTTTGGATAATATTTTACTTAGAGAGGGGGAGTTCATTGGATTTTAGGCCAAGTTCTTCAAACTCATCAGTTCAAACACATGTGAGTTCAAAACTATTGTACAATTAAAATCAACAATGACCAATCAAAAAAGTGACAATCCTAGATTGCAAAAGTCAAAAATAAAAGATTGATACAGCCCCAAAATTATAAGGCTTCTCCAAAAACATAATCAGCCCCAAAAGATTGTCTCTAGTAGAGTTCCTAAAGAAGGGTGGTACATTTCTGCAGAGTCAAATAAGTTGATGTCGGCATCAAAGGCTTCCTCAAAAAGACGAAATGACTGTGACAAAGTGTTCTGCTCCCCAAAATTCATGGTTCCTGTGAAAAATAATGAAAAAACCCATTTCCACACTTTGTGATTGCTCTCCATTTTTTATAGACTACAAGACATTATGTTATTCAGGAGAAAGCACTAGATTAAGTCTTATTTTTCACTCATCCCAAGTGCATTTTCCCCATAAAAAAAAATCTGTGTCGCATTCTTTTATGTCAAAAACTGATCCAATCTGATTTCCAAACTCTACAAACAAGCAGGTCTTATTATTGTGAAGTAATTGATTCACCTATGTCCAGACTTCAATAATTTACTACAATAACAATCTAAAGAAATATAATTGTAAAGAACCAATTCACCCAGAAGCTTAAGAAATAAAGTGGGGGGGTGGCGAGGTTCGAACCCGAGACACGAGGCTTTGATACCATGTAAAGAACCAATTCACCCAAAAGATTAAGTTGGTGGGTGAGGGCTTTTTTAATGGTTTTAATAGGTGAGGGCTTTTTTAATGGTTTTAATGAGCCTGACGCATGTACTTGGGCATTAACTTGTGGTTAACGTAATCAGCAAATGTTCTTTTCCTTTAATTTTCTTTCTCCATGTGATCTCAACAACAATCTCTATGTCAAGAAATTATCAAAAATAGGTATTGCTTTCATACAAAGAGAGTAACTACACAAAGCTAAGAAACAGAGTTACTCACTTCCTTATTGGGCATCCAAAGATATGCAAAACATAGCATCCATGCTACATTTTTTTTGGTAAAATTAAAACCACAGAACAATCAAAATCACGATACATGTGTGTCGACCATAGAAGGTGAAAGCCCATCGAGTTCCTGCCCTCCCCAGTCTTCTAATACCAGAACTAACTCATTGTCCTCTGCAGCATAGTGCATGATAAGATTTCTATTTTGGGTTCAGTAAGAAAGGAGAAGTGAGGGTAACTATGGAGAAGTGGGGCTCCAAGAAGGTTGAGCTGAAGAAATGATTTCACACGAAAGCTTGAAGCTTGGAAGGAAAACGCTGGTGGTATGAATATTTTCTAAACATGTTATATTTTAATTGTCACTTTGGGCCAACGATTGAAAATAAATATTAAAGCCCAATTAGCTATTGCATTATGTTTTGGCTTTATTTGCTAAATGAAACACTGTGTTTTGTGTGCTGAGTAATATAACAAAATGCTTATGCTTGGAAATCAGAATGTGGCATATTCCAAAACAAATCAGAATTGGGTCTTTTGGTTTTCGTTGAAGTTCTCTGCAGAAAGAAAATCTTAGGGTTTCTTTGAGAGCTTGAGAGGCATTTTTGAGAGTGTTAAACTGAGAATCTCATCTCGGTGATGTTGAGAGAAGTGTTCCTCTTGTCAAGACGCTCAGATTGATCGGTGCAGTTTTGAAGGAATCATCCAACAGTGAAGAAGATGGAGCATGGTGGCGTTCCTAGTTGGTAAAGACGGGTTCACATACTTTGGGAGCTGAAGACACCTGGTTCTTGGTGTTTGCTCTGAGTTTTGGTGACATCTTTCTTTTATTTGTTTTACTGTTGTTGATTTTATTGGCTGGTCATATGTGCGTTGTAATCTTGGTTAATCTTTCTCTGTTATGTGCCTCGTATATGCTGTATTGGTAGAGTTACATGTGTAGGATCTTGAACATATTTGTACCTATTTCTATCCTGAATAAAAGTGCATGCTAGAGGGTGTTTGACCCTCACTGGCCAACTTGGATGTAGGAAATTCTTTTACAAAGAATTTCTGAACCAAGTATAAATTTCTGGTGTTCTTTTTCTTTATGTTTTTCCTTTCTGCAAGTTCTTTTTCTGGGGTGATTCTTGGTAGCTATATACCAAGAATTGTAACAAGTGGTATCAAGAGCTTAGTTTCTTGGATTCTTTTATCCTCTGGTCAGTATCTGTTTCTGTTCCGTGTTTTCTGTTATTTTCCCTCTGGTCCTCGTGCTTTCTGCTGTTGGAAGCTGAAGAGGATGGGTATCACCAAGGTTGAGGTGGAGAAGTTTGATGGGAGGGGTGACTTTAACATGTGGAAGATCAAGATGAAGGCTGTCTTGGTCCAACAGAAGTGTGAGGATGCTATTGATCCTGAAAATGATCTTCCTGATTCCCTGACACCTAAGGAACTAAAAGATTTAATGGCTCTAGCTCATAGTTTAATTGTAGTAAATCTGTCTGATAGTGTCCTTAGGCGAGTTTGTAAGATAACTAATCCTAGGGAGCTTTGGGAAAAACTTGAGGCTCTCTATCAAACCAAATCTGCCCCAAACAAGATGTTCTTGAAGGAAAAGTTTCTTTCCTTCAAGATGGATCCTTCTAAGTGCTTGGAGGACAATCTTGATGAGTTTAACAAACTCACATTAGATCTGGATAATGCTGGGGCAACTGCCTCACAAGAGGATCAAATTTTGATTCTCTTGGATTCTGCTCTAGATTCATATAGGGGTAAAGATGCTATAAAATACAGCAAAGGGGGAATGGGCTTAGATGAGATAACTGAAGCTTTGAGAGCAAGGGAGGTTGAAATACTCTCCCATAAAAAGCCCCATGCTGAGGGGCTGGTTGTGAAGGGTAAAGGGAACAAGAAGGGAAAATCTAAAGGTAAATGGAAGGGAAACAATAATGTATCCCAACCTAACCAGAATGCACAAGGTAATAAAAATAAGGAGCAGCCAAAAGGTAAACTTACCTGCTGGTTGTGTCATAAAGAGGGGCATATCAAGAAGAATTGCCCTGAAAATAATAAAGGAGTTGCAAAGGCAGCAACTAAAACTGAGTATGCAAATTTACTTAGTGGGTGTAAGGGTGCTGAAGTCCTTATGGTGTCTAATAAGGGCTTTGAGGCTGAATGGGTCATGGATTCAGGTTGCACTTTTCACATGACACCTAGGAAGGAGTGGCTTGCTAGTTTAAGGTTCCAAAAGGGTGGAAAGGTCCTTATGGGGAATGACCAGGTTTGTCAAATAGAAGGGATTGGGGCTGTCAAGTTCCAAAAGGCTTATGGCAGCCATAAAATCCTCAAAGAAGTGAGGTATGTCCCTGACTTGAGGAGAAATTTAATTTCTCTAGGTATGCTTGACTCAAGTGGGCTGTTATTCAAGAGTGAACAAGGTTCACTCACTGTTCTTAAGGGTAATGAAATTTTAATGAAATGAAGGTTGATTAATGGCCTGTACATATTACAGGGCCATGCTATCTCATCCGATAGCTGTATAACAGCAACCAAGGATGATGATTCTATTCTCTGGCATAAGAGAATGGGTCATATTAGCAACCAGGGTCTGTCTGAGTTATGTAAACAAGGCATTATAAGTTCTAAGAAAGTAACTTGTGTTGATTTTTGTGAAAATTGCATTTTGGGAAAAACACACAAGTTACCTTTTCCTAGTTCTACAAATATTTCTAAATCATTCCTTGATTACATACACTCTGATTTGTGGGGATCACCTAATGTTCCTCATTCTCTCTCAGGTTGCCATTACTTCCTTTCGGTTGTGGATTCATATTCTAGGAGAGTATGGACCATGTTCTTGAAGCAAAAGAATCAAGACTTTGATAGATTCAAGAACTGGAAGACCCTTGTAGAGAATGAGACTGATAAGAAAGTCAAAGTTCTAAGGACTGATAATGGGCTTGAGTTTTGCAATTATCAGTTTTCTGATTTTTGCAATGAGCATGGTATAAAGAGGCACAGAACTTGTGCTGAAACTCCCCAACAAAATGGGGTGGCTGAAAGGATGAATAGAACCATCCTAAATAAGGTCAGATGTATGCTGGCTGAATCTGGTCTCCCTAAATCCTTTTGGGCTGAGGCTGTTTCCGCAGCCTGCTACCTTATAAATAGGAGCCCATCCACTGTTATAGGTCTTAAAACCCCTATGGAGCTTTGGTCTAGTAAGCCACCAAGTCTAGGACACTTAAAACCATTTGGTTGTCTTACATACATGCATGTAAAACAAGATAAGTTGAGTCCTAGAGCTGTTAAATCTATTTTTATTGGTTATACTTCAGGTGTTAAGGGATATAAGCTATGGCTCATAGCTGAAAGGAAGTGTGTCATAAGTAGAGATGTGATTTTCGAAGAAAACACGTTCTATAAAGACATATCCAAGCTTAGTGACAAAGAGCATCCTCCTAGGACTGTTGAGTTGGAGTTGGAGATGCCCAACAACACTGGGCAGCAACCTAATGTTGCTGCAAATGATCAACAACATCAAATTGCTGAAGATCAAGAGGATGGGAATGACATTCCCATTGAGGAGCATGATGTGGAAGTGGATAGAGATAATCTGGAGGATTATTTTCTATCTAGGGATAGGACTAGGAGGAATATAAGATCTCCAAGCCATTTTGCACATGCAGATGTCATAGCATTTGCACCCCAAGTAGAAGATGTGCTGGAGTTTAATGAACTCAGCTCATACCAAGAGGCTATGAGGCCGGATTCTAAAATTCATTGGCTAAAAGCCATGAAGGAAGAGATGGAATCTCTTGAGAAAAATAAGACTTGGGTTTTGGTGGAGCGTCCAAAGAACAAGAAGGTGATTGGATGCAAATGGATCTTTAAAAGCAAGCCTGAAATCCCAGGTGTTGAAGCTGCCAGGTTTAAGGCAAGGGTTGTTGCTAAGGGTTTTTCACAAGTTGAGGGGGTTGATTACAATGAAATATTCTCCCCTGATTGTGAAACATGTTTCTATTAGGCTCATTCTTTCAGTTGTTGCAATTCATGATTTAGAATTGGAACAATTGGATGTCAAGACTGATTTCCTGCATAGTAGCCTTGAAGAGCTCATATTCATGGAGCAACCCGAATGATTTATAAAAAAGGGGGCTGAGAACAAAATGTGCCTTTTGAAAAGGTCCCTTTATGGGTTAAAACAAGCCCCTAGG
The DNA here is from genome assembly GCA_032173675.1 of Gastrolobium villosum. Taxonomy (NCBI): domain Eukaryota; kingdom Viridiplantae; phylum Streptophyta; class Magnoliopsida; order Fabales; family Fabaceae; genus Gastrolobium; species Gastrolobium villosum. Next base: position 6,757 of record JAVKPL010010361.1, on the reverse strand, counting down.
CAGTGATATAAGAGATTTGATGATTTTGTTTTGTCTAAAGGTTTTAATAGAAGTAGTTTTGATCATTGTGTGTACTTTAAACAACTGCATGATGACTGCTTTATCTACTTGCTGATTTATGTTGATGACATGTTAATTGCATCTAAGGACATAAATGAAATTAATAATCTGAAATCATTGTTGAAAAAAGAATTTGAGATGAAATTTCTTGGTCCAGTCAAGAGGATACTTGGCATGGACATTACAAGGACTAGAGATGAGAGGAAATTGACTCTCTCTCAATCTGAGCATGTGAAAAAGGTCTTAAAGACCTTTGACATGTACCTGGCCAAACCTGTAAGTGTTCCCCTTGCTGATCACTTCAGGTTGAAGGCTGTAGATGGTGAGTGATATGCTCCCAGCATATATACTTTTATAGATCAAAAACAGCAGGAAATCAGATCTAAGACTGGGTATAAAAGTGTATATGTGGTGAAATTATTGAATAAAAATTGTCAGACACTCTCTCACTCAAATTCTTCATGTTTACAGGAGGAAAATAGCAAATAAAGGAGTAAGAAGAAAAATCAGACAGAAGACCCACGCTCCAAGCGTAGGAACCCACGCTTGAAGCGTGGGAAAAGAATTCAGAACAGTGAGTCCACGCTTCAAGCGTGGAACTCCACGCTTGGAGTGTGGAGAAAATAAAAATGGCAGAAGCTCCACGCTTGGAGCGTGGATCCTGCGCTCCAAGCGTGGGATTGAGAGAGACAGCTGTCAGTTGCGAGAAAAGGAGGATTTTCAGGTTATAAAAAGGGCATAAGGCAACCCTAGAAGAGACATCTGATATTCTGAACAACTGAGGTCATTCGGAGGCGGAAGCTCTGGAGAGAGATCTCTTCTTCTACCTTTCTGTAGTTCTTTTAGTTTTTGTTTTTCAATTGAACTTTGGATTCTAGCCATGATAATGGTTGGCTAGAACCTTTTTGCTGTAGTTAGGGTCACGAACCCTTGTGAACCCCTGATACAATGGATTGAGTTTTTATGAATATATTTATCTTTTGAATTTCGTTCTATTCTGTTCGTATTGTTATTGTTATTATTAGATCCGATCAATCTAGTAAGTAATAATAAATCTGAGAATTAGGGCCAACAAGAGGGATCTGAGGTCTTTAATCCAGAAAGGGGATAGAACGACGGTATGAACATGATCTAGACATAGACATGATTCATATTGTAGATGTTTCAATTATCGATCGTTATGCTTGATCTCATATAGGGCACCTCAAGGAATTAGGGTTCTATATGAGATTAAAGGGTTAATTCCTCAAGGGATTGAGAATTAACTATTGATACTTTTATCTGATAATTATCTAAGTTCACGATTTATATATTAGTACTTAACTTAATCCAGAGTAAAAGGTGGGGATCATTGGTGAGTGTTCCCTACTACAGCGCTTTTCTCATATATTTAAACCCTTATTTCAATTCTTTTTCAAAAAGAACCAAAAACAAGTCTTTTAAATTTACAAATCAAATTTCCCCACAATCCTGACATTCGTGTCAAAACCCTTTTGAAATATTTAATCTTAAAAGGAAGAGTTTTAATTGATTTAAACACACTCTCTGTGGATACGAACTTTGATTTATCACTGTATTACTTGCGCGATTCGGTACACTTGCCGATTCACGTCAAGTTTTTGGCGCCGTTGCCGGGGAGTGTTTTTCTTAAATCAATTAATCTTGATTTTAAAGATTAAATTGTTTTTATTTTATTTTATTTTATTTTTGTTTTGAATCTGTGCTACTAATCTTTTCTCTGAAATTGTATGCAAAGCAGTGCTTTTCTAAGGAGAAGCGAACGAATTGCTCAAAGAGAGAAGGAAAGAAAAAGGGCACAGACAACTCCCATTCCAGTAGCTGAAACCCTAGAGATGGCTGCTCCTAATCAGAATGCTGATCCTAGGATGAACACCATCCTCACGCCTATCTTTAACAGGCCCAATGCTGGAATTGTTCCACCAGAACTTGGGAACAATCAATGGGAGCTCAAGTCCAACATCATTCAGTTGGCCGAGAGAGAAAAGTATGGAGGAGAGGACAATGAAGATCCTCACAGATTCATTGACAGATTTTTACGAATCTGTGACTCTACAAAGCCTCCACATGTTTCTGATGATGCAATACGATTAAGACTTTTTCCTTTTTATGTTAAGGGAAAAGCTCTTGATTGGATGGAAAGACAACCTGCTGATAGCATCATTTCTTGGGAAAACTTGTCTGAAAAATTCTTTGCAGAATTCTTCCCCATGGAGAAATACAACAACATGGTGAATGATATCACCTCCTTCAAACAACAATTTGGAGAGACCATCTGTGCTTCTTGGAATAGATTCAAGGCCCTCATGAGAAAGGTTCCTCATTATAACCTATCTCAAGGGGACCAAGTGAGAATCTTCTTCAATGGTTGTTTACCAGAAACAAAATTGGTGATTAATACTGCAGCAGGCGGTTCTTTGGGTGATAAACTAGCTTCTGAGTCATATCATCTTATTGACAAGTTAGCTAAGAACGAGAATGAAACATCTATAAGGACCGGGAAAAGGGAAGCGGTGCCGATCAATGATAATAGTGCAATGCTGGCAGAACAAAAGTTGTTGTCCCAACAAATGTCCAATCTGCATGCGAAGTTTGAAAGGATGCAACTTTCCAAAGTTCAAGCAAGTGCAGTTGTCCTTGATTGTGAATATTGTCATGAAGATCATGATACCAATACTTGTCCTACATTGATGTCCTCAGATTCTACTCAACAATTTCAGGTAAATGGTATTTGGTATGATCAGCGCCCTAATCAAAATTTCTCAAGAAATCAAAATAATGCTGCTGGTGGTAATAATTACCAGAGGAAAAGTTACCAAGGTACTGGTTTAGATATGACATCAGACAACTATCTAAAACCACCACCTATTCCAAAAAAAGAGCCTTCTGACCTGGAGCGTTTAGTCGGAACATTAGCACAAAGTACTAACGCTTTCATGGAGGAAAGTAAGGCTAATCAAAGAAGTACCAATGCTTTCATTGAGGAGAGCAGAGCTGATTCCAGAAATACAAAAGCTTCAATCAAGAACCTGGAATATCAGATTGGTCAATTAGCCCAACAATTATCTGATAGAGCTCCAGGTACCTTTCCTGGTAACACTACTACTAACCCCAAGGAAGATTGTCTGGCAGTTACAACTAGAAGTGGGAAAGTGGTATCATCACCACCAAAACCTATTGAGAAGGAAAAGAAGATCGAACCAGAGGAGAAACCTGAAAAAGAAAAAGAAAAATCTCCTGAAGTATTGGAACCAACTGATGATGAGAAGGAGACAGCTACTCTTCCAAAAGAAAAATTTGAACTCAGTGAAGAGTATCTGATGAAAATGGCACCTTATCCTGGAAGGTTGAAGCCAGAATTAAAGGCCAAGAGTTATGACAGATTTCTTGATCTTTTCAAGAAATTGCATGTGAACATTCCGTTCGCTGAAGCATTGGCTAATATGCCAAACTAAGCCAAATTCATGAAAGATCTCCTTTCCAGGAAGCAAAAGCTACAGGAATGCCAAACAGTTGCACTTAATGAGAAGTGCAGTGCTATTATCACTAGGAAGTTTCCTCCCAAACTTCGTGATCCTGGAAGCTTTAATATTGAAATTGAAATAGGAGACACAAAAATTGGCAAAGCTTTGTGTGATTTAGGGGCAAGTATTAATCTGATGCCCTTATCTGTTTGTAAAGCCTTAGGGATCACTGAATTGAAACCTACTCTGGTTTCTCTTCAGCTGGCTGATAGATCCTTGAGGAAGCCAAGTGGAATAGTCGAAGATGTTCTTGTAAAAATTGACAAGTTCATCTTTCCGGCTGATTTTATTGTGCTTGATATGGAGGTTGAGAATGAAATGCCTCTCATATTGGGTAGACCTTTCCTGGCCACAGCCCGTGCAATGATTGATGTAGAACAGGGAAAGCTGGTGCTAAGGATGAATGAAGACACAATCACTGTCAATGTCTTTGATGCAATAAAAAGACCATATGATGATAGTGATTGTTTTGAAATTAATGTCTTAGAGGAAGTGATGCATGAAGATGAAACTCCCTTGCAAGAATTTACTGTTGAATTACAAGAAAGAGATCATATCCCTTTTGAGGAAGACATTAAAGTTGCTAATGAGTTGCTTGAACAGAAGACTTCTGATAAGGAAATAGGTGCTCCTAAAGTTGATCTTAAGGAGTTACCTCCAGCCCTAAAGTATATGTTCCTGGGTGACAATGAAACATATCCAGTGATCATAAATAACAGGTTATCTGCTAATGATGAGAAGAAACTGAAAGAAATTCTTTTAAAGCATAAGACTGCTTTAGGATGGTCCATGGCTGATCTTAAGGGTATAAGCCCTTCTTTCTGTACGCATAAAATTCTCATGGAGAATGATATCAAACCTGTAAGGCAGCCTCAAAGGAGATTGAACCCCATGATGAAAGAAGTGGTGAGAAAAGAAGTAGTTAAACTTCTTGATGCTGGAATGATTTATTCAATATCAGATACTGCATGGGTAAGTCCTGTACAAACTGTGCCAAAGAAAGGAGGTGTCACTGTGGTAAAGAACGATAAAGATGAATTAATCTCTACCAGGACAATTACTGGATGGAGAATGTGTGTTGACTACAGACGGCTTAATGAAGCAACTAGGAAGGATCATTTTCCTCTCCCTTTTGTGGATCAAATGCTGGAAAGGTTAGCAGGTCATTCTTATTATTGTTTCCTTGATGGGTACAGTGGTTATAATCAAATTGCAGTGACTCCAGAAGATCAAGAAAAGACAGCATTCACTTGTCCTTTTGGCGTTTTTGCCTATAGGAGAATGCCGTTTGGATTGTGCAATGCACCTGCTACTTTTCAAAGGTGCATGTTATCAATCTTCTCAGATATGGTAGAAAAGTTTTTAGAAGTATTCATGGATGACTTTTCGGTATTTGGCTCTTGCTTTGATGATTGCTTAGGCAATTTATCTAAAGTACTGAAAAGATGTCAGGAGACAAACCTGGTCCTTAACTGGGAAAAATGTCACTTCATGGTCCAAGAAGGCATTGTGCTTGGACACAAAATTTCTAAGGAAGGTATAGAAGTTGATAGAGCAAAACTAATGCTCATTGAAAAACTACCTCCTCCAATTAATGTTAATGGAGTGAGGAGTTTCCTTGGTCATGCTGGCTTTTATAGAAGATTCATCAAAGACTTCTCTAAAATTGCCAAGCCACTAAGTCAACTTCTCATGAAAGACAATGAGTTCGTTTTTGATGATGCGTGTCTTAAAGCCTTTAATTTATTAAAGGAAAAACTCACTACTGCTCCTGTCTTGGTTTCACCTGATTGGAGTATGCCATTTGAGTTGATGTGCGATGCTAGTGATCTAGCTATTGGTGCTGTTCTTGGCCAACGAAGAAATACACTGTTGCACGTAATTTATTATGCTAGCAAAGTTCTGAATGAAGCACAAGTAAACTATGCAACAACAGAGAAGGAGATGCTCGCTGTGGTCTATGCACTTGATAAATTTAGACCATATCTCCTTGGTGCCAAGACCATCATTTTTACTGATCACGCAGCAATAAAGTATTTGATCTCTAAACAAAATGCAAAACCACGGCTGTTAAGGTGGATGTTGTTATTTCAAGAGTTTGATTTAGAGATCAAAGACAAGTCAGGAATGGAAAATAAGGTTGCGGATCACTTATCCAGAATCCGAGAGAAGACCCTACAAGATGATCCTGCTTTAGAGATCAACGATTATTTTCCGGATGAACAAGTCCTTGCAATATCTGTGAAATTATCTGAAGAACCAATTTTTGCACTACATATGGAACCATGGTTTGCTGATTTTGTTAATTTTAAGGTCATCAAGAAAGTACCTCCTGATCTCACAAAGCAACAAGTAAAAAAGTTCTTACATGATGCCAGGAGGTATGTATGGGATGGTCCATTCCTGTATTTCCAATGTGCTGATGGAATCTTGAGAAGATGTGTATCAGAATTGGAAATCAAGGAAATTTTATGGCATTGTCACAATTCTGATTATGGTGGTCATTTTGGTGGAAACAGAACTGCCCAAAAGGTATTGCAAAGTGGGTATTACTGGCCTACTCTTTTCAAAGATGCCAGAGAGTATGTGGAAAAATGCGAAAGATGCCAAAAGACAGGGAACATTTCCCGGAAAGATGAAATGCCTCTAAACACTATTATGGAGGTGGAATTATTTGATTTATGGGGGATTGATTTCATGGGACCATTTCCATCTTCCTATTCCAACCAGTACATTCTGGTAGCTGTGGATTACGTTTCTAAGTGGGTTGAGGCAACAGCTCTTCCTACTAATGATGCGAAGGTGGTTGTAAACTTCCTGAGAAAGAATATCTTTACCAGATTTGGAGTGCCAAGAGCAATCATAAGTGATGGAGGCTCTCATTTTTGCAATAAGCAATTTGAAAATCTGTTAACAAAGTATGGTGTCAAGCATAAGGTCGCTACACCTTATCATCCGCAGACAAGTGGCCAAGTGGAAGTCTCCAATAGAGAACTGAAGCGAATCTTGGAAAAGACTGTCAATATTTCTCTAAAGGATTGGTCGAATAGACTGGATGATGCATTGTGGGCATACCGAACTGCATACAAAACTCCGATAGGAATGTCTCCCTATCAGCTTGTGTACGGGAAAGCTTGTCATTTACCAGTGGAGCT
>JAVKPL010010360.1:0-44430 GCA_032173675.1 Gastrolobium villosum | reverse complement strand
CCAAAAATCAACATGAAACAATATATTTTGCAATCGAATAGGCACTTGCAAGCATTTATAATCCGACAGTAAAAATTCACCATTTCCAAGAAATACTCTTAATTTCTGTGAGCGTACCAATGGTAAACAAAGCTGTGTAACCAACTGGCTCTGTATGAAATTGTGAGTGCTCCCAGAATCAACCAAAATCGAAATGAGCTTACCTTGCAAGGATGTAATGAACTTCAAAGCATGCTGATGTTCAGTCACACATAAAGCATGCAAGGAGGCATCCAAAGGTTCACCCATTCCCTGCTCCGAATGCCACACAATCTGCTCTTCATCCTGATCAGATTCCAAAGGACTGTTATCACCTATTAAAACCAAAAGATTGGACTTGCATCTGTGCTTGTTGGTCCACTTTTCATCACAAGTATAGCATAAACCCAACTCCCGTTTCTTAGCCAATTCCTCATTAGACATCCGTTTAAAATTGGAAGGAGGAGGAGGCAGAGCCAACGGCCGATTAGAGATAGGAGGCAGAGCTGGCGGAACAACATGCTCAACAGAAGCAGCATGGCGAGGAAAAACCCTTTTTGAACCACCAGAAAAAGAAGCCCTGAGTTCTCCATGATGGTCATCATATGCCATTGCAAGTTGAACCGCCTGATGAAGGGTAATAGGCCCCCTTAATTGTACCGCACTTCGTAACTCCGCTTGCAACCCGGATACAAAAAAATTCATCAATAAATCATCATTCAAATCAGGCACTTGATTCACCAACGATTCAAAACGTTGAATGTAATCTCTTAAAGACGAAACCTGAGTCAACTTGGATAATGCCCCTTTTAGATTAACAAAGGCAGACATACCAAATCTTTGACGTAAGGCCAAGGTGAAAGCCTTCCATGTACCGATCGTCCCACCGTTAAACATCCACTGAAACCACGCCGCTGCCGTCCCTTCCATGCGAATCCCAGCCAAAGGAACCTTCGATTCTTCTGGAATGTTCTGAAGAAGGAAGAAAAGTTCTGCTTTGAAAACCCACACATTCGGCTCTGTTCCATTAAACAACGGAATTTCCATGCGAACGCCTTTGAGCAAAGTACGCTGATCAACCGCATGATGCTGAGTGGAATGGGTATGCGAAGAGGAAGATTCAACATGCACTTGATGTGGACTTGTATAAGAATCGTGCGACGATTGCACACGCGAAAGGAGAGCTTCTTGCAATTGTTGCATTTGCCGCACCAACAACGAAATCTGACTTCGTGTATCTGAGGCTTGAGTGCGTATTTCTTCCAAATTAGAATCCACTCGCTGCTGAAACGAATCAAAGTTGGCATCGACACGCTGTTGAAATGAATTCAACTCCTCAGAAAGATCCTGAATCCGCATCGTGAAAGCACCAATGATAGGGTATGAACCCTAAAGACAGAGAACTAACAGAAAGAGAAGAAAGGAAACTTCGAGAATTTTGATTGATAACCAACTCTTCTTGTTACAAGTATTCTTATATGACACACCTCTATCATACCTGTAAGTCTAACTAATTTGTAATGGACTTTACACTTAACAAATGGACTAATACAACACAGTACAATCAAGTTACAAACCCATCTAAATGACTTGGGCTTCTCTTGGGCCTAGATGATCTGCGCAACGTAACATATATCTATGCTCTTAGGTTTGGCATAAGTCTATGTCACGAACCACCTATCCAAGAATTTATATAAGATAGGTAAAGTGTAAAAAATCAATTCAACCCAAAAACTTTAAGCTATTGGTTGAAGTTATATTAATGGTTCTATATTTCTCTAACATGCTCACTTACACAAGAATTCATTGGGATTGAATAGTAGATGGGGCATCAAACGTAGCCTACCAATATTCCACACAACATGAAGGCATACCAAATAATTTTGTATTTATATATCTAACTTGATCCCAAGCAAGAATCTTTTGGATTAGAAAGATAGAAAATGCTCCAAATGAAATATTTTATGCTAAGAAATTTCACCATTGTTTTGTTATTTTCTTTTCTTATTATTGTTTTTTGTACTCCCTTGCTGAATTCTCGTACAATTTTTTTAATACAAAAAGTTTAAGTGGGGTTAGAAAATCAATATCCCATTAGAGTTAGTTAGGGAAGAACCCCCAATCTCATTGAGTATTTCTAAAAGAGATTATATATCACCCAATCAACAAAGTTCTTACATCGGTCAGCAGAGTTTGAACTCACATCTTTATGAGGTATGAGCCAAACCCTCAACCAAGTATGCCATCAATGGTTTGAACTCTCGTACCATTGAACTAAGGGCTTGTTTGGTGTGATGTATAAGGCTTGATAGTATAAGCTTATACTATACGTTATGACATTTTCAGTTGTTTGATGTGACAATCGTATAGTATAAGCATATACAGCAGGATCCCCTTATACATTAGGATCCCCTTATACATCAAAATGATGTATAACTTAATCAAGCCTAAGAGTGGTGGATTATGCATGATAAGAGATTGATGTATTAATATTACTTACAAGTATAATTCCCAAGAACTAATATATCATTTCAATATTTATATATTAAAATAATTTTTTTTAATATATTAAAATTTTAAAGTATTGAATGATATTATTTTATACAATACCATACTAAATGTTGGATAGTATTAAAATTTAATCAGGTCTTATACTATCATATTTTATACTATCAAGTCTTATCTTATACTATGCACCAAACATGCCCTGAATGTTTCAATGCAGTGGCAAGATCCGTGAGTCTCACCTCCTTGCTTTATGAAGAAATTATGGGTCTCAACCACGGCACAAGGCTGATATGTTTGGGCACTCCGGGGGCCACGGCCCACTAACTTTGTTGGGTCCGCGTATGATATTGGGTGGCCCTAACTCCAATTCAATAGTTACGTATACTTAATATATAATTTATGTCGACTGGGAACTCCAAGCTGCTCACCTCTGGTCCCTTTGGTTTACAGGTAATATTCCCCTAGACTTCTTCTCTTTGTCCACTGGGAATTGGATTCAAAAAAAACTTGATTTCTGGTTGGCCCCATAACCAATCGCTCAATTGGAAGGACATCTTCATGACCACCATTTGGTTCCTTTGGAAATGGCGAAACAATGAGATTCACAATCCAACTATCCCCAGGCCTTCTGACCCCACCTTGGTCATATCCTCTTTCATTAGAGATTCCCTCTCCGCTCAAACTAGCAGGTGTGTGCCTGCCCCCGCGGCTAGTGCCCTGAATAATGTCTGGAGTGCTCCCCCTCAAGGCTGGTGGAAGCTGAATGTGGACGCCTCTGTCAAGAAAAACTCTGAGTTAGCTGCCTGTGGTGGTCTCATGAGAGACAACCATGGTAATTGGATCATAGGCTTTCTGTATAAGATAGGGAATTGCCCTCCTCTTATTGCTGAATTATGGGCCATCTATACTGGGCTTTGTGTTGCTTGGGATAAGAAAGCTCTGCATCTGGTTATTGAAAGCGACAGTCTCCTTGTGATCCAAGCCATTAATTCTGTCTCTGAAGATGGTTTCAAGCACCAATTGGTGTCTATTATAAAGAGCATGTACTCCTTGAAGTGGAACCTCCGTTTTGTCCATATTTGCAGGGAATGTAATGTAGAGGCTGATTATTTAGCTAATTTAGCTAACGTTGGTAGGGAGTCCTTCTCTTTATTGATTTGTTGTCCTCCTGGTTTGAATCCGTCCCTGGGTTCTTCTTCTTTTCCCATGTAGTTTCTTTTGGGCTTTATCCCCTTTTTAATACTAATATATATATATATATATATATATATATATATATATAATTTATGTGTGAGGTAAGTGCTTTTTTTTTTTAACAGTGATATACTACTTAGTAATAATGTTTCATTACGTGGAATCAGAAGAATGAATATCCAAATATGCCATGTTAAAACCACTTTCTGCAGTGTTCATCCTTCATCAAGTACCCACTACTTGGAGACAACTTTTTAAGCCATGAGCCTCTGATCTATATATTACCATCCCGTTTTACATGTGAAAGTTTTAATTATTGCTTATCCAGTTAAGCCTTATAAGAACTATAGTTACAATATTTTAATTATTCTAAATGTCGCGTATTATTCTAGTCTTATATATAGGGCTGCTTTAATTGGGACAATGCTGATAAAGCCTTTGCTTAGATCATAACATTAGAAATTTTTAATTTCATTTTGAAAATAATTATATTTCTTTATTATTTTCGCTCATAACTTTTTTTATTTTCTTTAGTTCAAAGTCTTAGATGTATTTGTTTATCTCTCCTTCTTGATCTAACGTATTTTTCTGATTTTTAAATGCCGAGGAGTATCATTCATAATGAATTTCCTTTTTCATAAAAAATTACTAAATAAATGTTTCTTATATTTTCTTGTATTTGTAATAGTTTCTTATTTTATTTATTGTAACGGTTACAGATTAATTTCTCGTTTTTTTGTCAATTTGTTTCTCTTTTTGCTATAAATTAATTTTTAAATCAGCATTTACTCACTTATATATCCTTTTTTTATTCACTCTAAAAAAATTAAGAAAATAACGATCTCTCATTAACGATTCTCAAAATTAGAAAACTAAAAGTAATTTCAATTGCAAATACATAAAGCTCATCTTCATCAATTTCAAAATATGTTTTGATTTTTTTGTAAAGAAAATGTACCAAAAAAATAATAATTTAATGAACATTATGTACAAAATATGAAACAAAATAAATAAAATGTTAGAAAAAAATAATGAAATTTAAGAAATTAATTCGTAAGTTATATCTAATAAAAGTAAAAACTCTAAAACAAAATCCATTAAATTTTATTATAAATTATTATATTTAATAACTAAAAAAACTTTCCCCTACATCACATTAGACAACAATTAATTAAAGACAAGTTTATTGATTTTGATTATATTTATATGTGGGGGATAAAAGACAAAAAAAGTTGGTATCTCATATCAGTCAATCAATTCCTTGCTAGCTGGCCATACATACATATATACATATACAAGGGAAAAATATTTCTGCAGTTAATGCAGATAAATTATCTACATTTATTTCCAAAACGACGTCGTATTGGGTTTATTGCAGAAAAAGCGAACCCTATATATATATATATATATATATATATATATATATATATATATATATATATATATATATGGACAGGATATTCTTACACCGGTGTAAGAGTTAGAAGTCTTACACTCAATCTTGACCATTAATTCACTTGTATCCAATGGCTCACATTACTAAAAAATTTGAGCCCTTAGATATAAGTGGGATCAACGAACAAGATTGAGAGTGTAACTTACATTGGTGTAAAATGATCTTGACCCTATATATATATATATATATATATATATATATATATATATATATATATATATATATAGGGAAGGATATATTTATCACAAAAAAGTTCACCACCTTTACAACCAACCTAATCACCTTTGATTTCCATCAATCTAACAGTTATGATTTATTAGATTTAATGAGAATTTAATAATTAATTAATAAATGTGACGTAATAAAAATTATAACTATTAGGTTGACGAAAATCAACGGTGATTAGGTTGGTTGTAAAGGTAGTACATTTTTTTGGTGGTAAGTATATCATGTCCTTATATATATATATATATATATATATATATATATATATATATATATATATATATATATATATATATATATATATATATATATGGCTTATCATTTCTCAAGCTGCCGGAGATAACTTTATCTCCGGCTACTAAATCATAACCGTACAAAGATAGATCAATGGTGATAAAGGAAGAGAGAGAAAAATGGAATCATAACCATTCAAAGGTGAATCAATACATATAAGGAAATAAATAAATAAAACGACGTAGTTTTGGGGTGGCCGGTGATAAACTTATTTCAAGCAACTTGAGAAATATTTTTCCATATATATATATATATATAGTTCATTTTTTCTGCAGTTACTACAGATAAATTATTTGCAATAAGCCAACGACGTCATTTTGGGGCAGAAATCATGATTTTTTATAATTTTAATTTATTTCAGGGTTATAATAGTTATTATATTTATAATTTTTTAAGTTTTCAATACCAAAACGACTTCGTTTTGTGAATAAATGCAGATAACTTATCTGCAGTAATTGCAGAAACATTTTTTTCCATATATATATATATATATATATATATATATTAGAATATTGTGGCAACCAATTAAGGTTACTATCAATGTTATTACCAATCCATTTTACCGTTAGATCGATTATATTCATCTAATGGTTATATTCATCTCTATTTTCGTATGATTATCATTCCTCATATTTAATGTGAAAGCATTAAATATGAAAAATCATAACCATAAAAAAATGAAAATAAATATAACCATTGGATCAACATAATCAATATAACGGTGAAATTTATTGGTAATAACATTGATATTAACCATAATTGGTTGTTATAATATTCTACTTATATATATATATATATATATATATATATATATATATATATATATATATATATATATATATATATGAGATAGGATCCTTTGACACTAGTGTCAAATTTGAAATTTGACACCTCATCTGAGAGCCGTTAAATAACATCTCGCATTCTAAAACATGTAATTATATATTAAATGTGGATTAAAGGGTAAGATTAGTGATGATCCTGAAATTAAGATCATAATACAAAGGAAGGGTAAAACGGTAATTAGCCAAACACGTAACCCTAGGAAGGTAAAATTGAGTATGAGGTCTCAAATGAGAAAACCAACCATGGAAATGGATTCAAAACGAAAAATTGAGTGGTTAGGCAAGTTTCTGTAAATGTGGTTAATAGTATTTTTACAGGGTAAAACTTCCGCGTACAATTGCATTGTAAAGCGTGCCGAATGAATTTTGAGCTCTAGATTTGGATATAAGTTATAAATGGTACATAGGACTAGGAAATATAATTTCTGGTGGAAATCGATGGAATTTAGAGTGTTTAGGAAAGCGTGCCCACAGCGCGCATAACATCTTAAAACTGTGATTTCTCTGAATGACCGGCAAACTCCGGATTCATCTGATCAAGGGAAATTAAAGGAAAATGTTAATATTAAAACTAGAGTTTCTAAATAGTTTAAGAAATTATGGATGTTTAGCGGAATAGGCGGGAGATTTGAATTAATTTGAATCGCGTCAGGTGGCGGTGGGACCCACCCCACTTAAGTGACCTTTAAACACATGGCATGAGTCACTATTCATCATATTTTTCTCCTTTCTCTCTCATTAAAACCGTGCTCCTTCCCCCTCCATGGACAAGTTTGGTTCAAATCCTCTTTCTCTCCTAACTCACTCAAATCTAACAAAGTTTGTCATCAAACTTTAAGTAAACGATCATCCGGACACAACCATACCATCCACAAGCCTTGAAACTCACTAAATTTGGATAAATTCCCCATTTTCAATAGTGACCATCGTTGGAGATTTGGAGTTCTTGAGCTTTGTGTTCAAGCTTTTGATTTGGTATCACCTGGAGAAGTCTTAGGCCAAGCTTGTAGGTAAGTTTCAACATATTTGATTGGTTAAATTAATTGATTCAAATTCATGAACCCTAGAGCTAAATTGTGTGATTGATGTAGTTAAAGAGCTCAAGTTGAAATTGTGTATTAGATGAAAGTGACTTAGAATGATGTTTTGGAGTGATTGATGTCATAAAAATTATTGGGGAATTTCGTTGATAACTTAGGAAAATTTGATGTGGGAATTCAACATTTTGTGATATGACTTTGTGTTATGATTGTGTAATTGAATTTTAGAGAGTTTGTATGAGTTAAATATAGGATTGTAAGGTGTGTGGAAGTGTTGAATTGGATTGGAAACCCCTTGGTATGCTTGCCCCTAGAATTCGGCCATGATAGGGAATATTGGGTGTGATGATGCAAAAATTGTTTAAGTGATGTTGTGTGATTAAAAATGGTGTTTAATTGAGTTGTGTGTTGAGTTGATGCATTGGAATTTGAAGGAAGAATACTTGGAGTGTGTGAGTGTGTGCATTCGAACCTTTGAAGGAAATTGGGGAAGATTGGTGCTAGCATGGTTTTAAATTGAATTGAATTTAGGATTGGGATTAGTGTTTTGGTAAGCCTAAGAAACCATGGGAAATATGAAAAATAATTAAGAAAATTATTTTATAAATTAGGCCTAAATGGCCGAACTTATGCATGTGGGGAGGTGGGAATTTGGTGCTTTGTAATGTTGGCTAATTGCATCGTGTGTTGATGATCCTTGTGTGATCATTGTAGGTTGCTTCCCACGAAAGTGAACTCGGAGCTTTGAGCTTAGTGGGATGCCTTTGGTCAAGTGGTCATGATTATATGCATGAATATTAAATGAGCATGTGTATGCTTTTGGTTGATTATAATTGTATTGGAAATGGCCTATGTGTAGGCATTTCTTGAAGTACCAAGCTCGGGGACATATTTAATTGGAGCTATTAAGCTAGAAGGATTTTATCAGGTAATTCCTTAGTATTGGGGTTTAATCCTTGTGGGTGCTCCACCATGCCCCTTGAGGGTAGTGGTTGGAGGTGTATGTTGGTAATATAGTATAACATGTTCATGCATTGTTGTATGTTTAGTGGTACATAGGATGTACCGTGTCTCTGGCCAGTAGACAGTTACATTCAGGCGTTACAGACTTCCACTGGATAGGTCTCCATGAGGGAGTTCTAGTTGACATGGGGTCGTGGTGTGTCATTCGTAAAGGAGCACACTAGGAAGTCTCGGGTGTATATGCATGGAGGGTGCCTTGGTTGATGTTCTAGGAATGCTTCCTTGGATGAGATCCCGTAGGGTATATGCCGAAGCCAATAGGCTAGATGTTACGTGCTTTAGCATCGACCATTCCCGCTTCATCGTATTTTATTCCCAATGTTTCCCTACTTTACTAAATCTCTTGCTTTATCCCGTTTCGAATATTGTATTATATTGTTGATATGCATCGAAGTCAGCCATTGGGCGGAGTAATCTCCAGAACCTCTGGGTTACTGAGATATATTCGTATATCTCACCCTGTTTTGGGGATTTTATTTCAGGTAGTGGCAGTGGTACCGGAGCGGCGAGCAAGAAGCCCGTAGGATGAGTATGGTAGATGGAGTTTATTTTGCATTTTGTAGCCATTGGGCCTAGGCTAGACTTAGGGCATGAACACTGTATGTGGAGTTAGGATTATGCATTTTATCATCGATGTTCATGCCATATTTTGTCTAAGTTTAGCTTATGTTTTACCATATTTCATTTAGAAATTTATTTGTATTATGTCTCATTGAAGGAATGTAAATTGTAATTTGTAACATGGAGACCTTGTGTAATATTGAAGCGTGCTATATGACGAAAGGGCAATAGGCCTATTCTAGGATATGATTTATGTTTTATGTTAATGAATGCATGCAAAAGAATTAATGTGATTGAAATGGTTTAAGATTTGATAATGTAATTGACAAATGGAAAAGTAAGCTATTTGATATAAATTGTGAAGGGTTGTAATAGTACCAAGGCATTGTTGGTCCTTGAGTGCCACCCATGTCTATTAGGTACCATTTGAGGTTATTATTCACTTTTACAGAAGTGGGATATGTTGGAAAAATAAAGGAAACTCTGACGAAATTTTTAGAAATTGGCAGATTTCGAGTGAACTTTGGGAGAGCATATCTCCCTCCACAGAGGTCTAATAAGGACATGTCATACACTATTTTAAAGCTTGAGATTTCATATATCTAGTGTCAAAATTTGGGATGCATAGGAGTTGTACGCAGCCCTGTAGAAGCCAGAGAGTATAGACTGTTGAAAACGCCCCTGCACATGAGGTTGTCATTGTGCGTTTTAGGGAAATTTATCCCTGCTTCTTTTCTTGGAAGAATTAGGTTCATGATATGTCAAATTGAAGCTTGAGTGTCTAGTTTAGAGTATACAAATTTGAGAGCAATTGGTGGAGTGGATTTTCCAGAATCGTTGAGAGAGTGAGGGCTGTTTGGAGCCCTGTTTGAGGTTGGCTGGCAGATTTGATTGTCCAACTTCAAACGGTGATAACTGGAGCAAATGAGAACTTTATGGCTCGTGTGATATCTTGTTAGAAATATAATTAAGTTTAGAATAACATACTAAAAAATAAGAGGTTCGTGGCATGCAGATTTTCTGCAATGTCCAGAATATCGAACCATGTTCGGATAGGTAGAAAACGTAAAAGTGAGATTTAAGCTAAATGGGTTTATGGAAACCCTTTAGTCTCTTGAGAGAAGTATTATATGATATCTAGGCTTTTACATTATTATTCCGCGAAAATTTTTCAGTTACAGTCACAACTTTTATTTATTACGCTTTATTATTGTTTTAAATGTTCGCGTAATAAAAAGGAAAAAATTTACTCGCAATTAATAAATAAATTGTTGTGATTGTAACTGTGCCTAAAAAATTTACTCGCAATTTACTCGCATTTTATAGAAGACAATTATTTTATTCTAGTAAGGCATAAAAAATTGTGCCATTCTTTATTTATTTTTTAAAAATGGTGGAACCCACATAATTTGTTTCTATGCATGAGACCTATGATGCACGGACACGGAGACGGACACGGGACACGGGACACGACACGACACATCGACACGTTAATTCTAAAAAATGTCATATTTGGACACGTTGGGACACGTTTTAGTATTAAATAAAATTTTTAATATATATAATATAATTTATATTTTATACATATAAGAGTTCATGATAAGTCATATAACTAATCAAATATTTAAATTTCATAACATAAATAAAAATAAAAATAATCTTTTTTCTTTGTTAATTTTTCCTATCATATTTCATAACAGAAAAAAATTAATTTATAAATTATTTTTTTATTTAGTTAATAAAATAAAATTAAGATTAAAAAAAAAAAAACGTGTCCCAGCGTGTCAGAAACGTGTCCCAACGTGTCCGAACGTTGATCGCGTGTCAGAAAAGGTTGACTGCGTGTCCAAAAAACGTGTCGGAGAGTTGACCGTGTGTCCCCAAATGTTGACCGCGTGTCAGACGCGTGTCCAAGCGTGTCCGTGTCCGACACGTAAATTTTGAAAAAATTGGCGTGTCCGTGCTAGGTAGCATGAGACAAGGTATCTTCTATTAAAGGAGATTAATATATATATAAGTTTATGGGCTTTATTAGTCTCATGCAATCGTAGAGAATTCTCTCATGTTATAGAGATAATCATGTGTGGGACCCATGATTTATAGAAAAATATAAAAAAGTAATACGGAAATCGATATATGTTTAGGAGAGGAAAATAATCTCCTACAACATAAGAATATATTTTCCCAAAGTTTATATGTAAAATCCTTGATTTATTTCCTTAATTCGGTATCTAATAATTTTGTCTCACTTCTTAATTATATTCTTATTAATTATCAAATTTTTTTTTTAAAGTTGTCTACATGAGAACATATGCACAATGTTATAAATAAAATAAAATTTTCAAAATAAAAACCAATAAATTCTGTAAGTATAATAAATTATATATTAGGGATTATTTATATCCTTATCAAGGAAACCAATAACGAAAATCATTTCTTTACTTTTTAACAAAATTAAAATACAATTGACGGTCATTCATACTATTTACGATGTTGTTGGTGATACTATAAAATAGTGTAAAGTACAACATAAATTATAATTGTTAATATTTAAATTAATTATGAAATCTGAATTGACGGAATTAAATTATACATTATTGAGATTTGTTGTGATTGTATATTTTTCTTAAAAAATTTATTTTAGTCATTTATACAGATGTTTATATTTATGAATTATATTTCAATATAATACCGATAAATATAATAAATTTAAGAGACTAGTTGTACTTAACATCTGTTTTAATCTTATAGGTGTTGGATCTAAATCTAATCCAGTTCTGATAAAAGTGGTTAGTATAACATGCCTCTAAGCTTAAATACCTTAACCCGCCCCTACATCACATCAGACAACAATTAAAGACAAGTTTGTTGATTTTCATTTATTTTATATAAAAGACAAAACAGTTAAGTTGGTAATCTCCGTCAATTAATGGCTTGCTTGATAGCTATATATATATATATATGAAATAACACTAAGACTATAGGTTATAAAATTAGATATAATTCATACAAATCACCATGTCTCAGCATCAATCAACCATTGATCCTTCAAAGAACCAGGATGGTACTCTCACCAGACACATGCAATTCCAAAACACACAAGCCACACAAGACCTAGACACTACCCTCGTTAATGTTCTCTCCAAAGATGTCCCCGTTAACCCTATCAACAGCACTTGGTTACGTATATTCCTACCCCGCACAGCACTCTCCAACCATAGAAAACTTCCTCTGATTGTGTATTACCATGGTGGTGGTTTTGTATACCTAAGTGCTTCTTCCACCATAAACCATGACTTCTGCTTCAAATTGGCTGAAAAAGTAGCCGCCGTGGTTGCCTCCGTCGACTACCGTCTTGCCCCGGCATCCCGCCTCCCTGCCGCCTATGACGACGCCGTTGAAGCCTTGCATTGGCTGAGAGTCACCGGTGAGAAATGGGTACGTGAATTTGGTGATGTTTCCAATTGTTATCTCATGGGATCCAGTGCGGGAGGGAACATGGCTTACCATGCAGGGCTACGTGCATCCGTTGAAAAGTTTGACCCTTTGAAGATCAGAGGGTTGATATTACACCAGCCCTTTTTCGGTGGGTCCCAAAGAACTGAGTCTGAGTTGCGGTTGGTTAATGATCCTATTCTGCCTCTTAGGAGCTGCGATCAGATGTGGGAGTTGGCATTGCCAGAGGGTGCGGATAGGGACCACAAGTATTGCAATCCGATGGTGGTAGAAGAAAGGGATGGTATCTGCTTTGATGAAATCAAACGGTTGAGATGGAAAATTCTTGTTACGGGTTGTTGTGGAGACCCTTTGATTGATCGTCAAGTGGGGTTGGTGGAGATGTTGAGAAGCAGGGGTGTTGATGTTGGGGGACACTTTGGAGAAGGTTTTCATGGGATAGAACTTTTGGACCCAAGCAAAGAAGAGCCCCTCTTTGTTCGAGTGAAAGATTTTATATACCAATGCTAGCATAAATCTAGACAAGTGTCATGGGTTAACCAATACAGATATATTTGAACTTAAAAAACATATACAGATGATGGTAAATGAGAAATATTTACCTTTTTAATGTAATCAATCGAACCTGTGAGGTTATGATATTATCTGATCAATGTATTCGGATATGCAGTCAATGGTAGCATGAATTTCTACATAATAAATATTATCTATCCGTTAGAACGGTTATTAAAAATGAGTATGTTACCTGTAGTAAGGATTGATATATCGTACTTGAAAGACGGATGATAAGAAAGGGTAATCGGATTTTTTTGAAAAACCGAATCGAATTGGTTTAAATGGTTCGGTTCGGTTCGATTCAAAACTGATTCGGTTCGGAAGTGGTTCGGAACCGGTTCGCAACCAGTTCGGGTCGACCCTCTTTTGAAAAAAAATTAAAAATTAAAAAAAATAAAGTTATAAAAATTAATTTGGTTTGGTTTAAAGATGGTTAGGTTCGGTTCTTAAACCGGTTCTAAAAACCGGTTTAGTTCATGGACTGGTTCTTTAAAAACTGGTTCGATTCATGAACTGGTTTTTAAAAACTGGTTATTTTATGGGGCGGTTCGGTTCGGTTCATGGTTCGACCCAATTTTTTGATTATTTTGCACGCCCCATGTGAAAGTATCTTGACATTTTTCTTTGTTCATTAGTAAGCATACAGACCACCAATACAAAATCTAATTAACATAACCTGTTAGTGATAAAACAGTTAAATACAAAAATTCATTGAAATCAAATAGTTTAATCTAACATCCTAAAAAATTGATCAGCCCAATAACAATTGGGTTAGATCACACACGGTTGAGCCTGGTTTAATAGTTATTTGAATCTTTGTTGGAATAGGAGCTACGAGAGTAAGGCTTTTCACGATGCACTGCGGCTTGCAGGATGCTCTGCGAGATTGAGGTCTTAGAGCTGGAGGTCTTGGTTGATTGGGGCAATTGGGAGGAGGTTTTTGTAAGCCAGTATGATGCTCAAATCAGTATATGAGTGATGTGATTTAGTTAAGACAGAATAGATGATCGTACATGGTCTTCTAACCTCTGTTTATATAGTGACGAATTGTCCTGCTTATGTCGCTTTAGTATGATAGTTCTTAATCTCATTGGTTCGTAGAAGTAGCTCTTGTAGGCTATCCCATGTACGAAATAAATTTATGGTACTACTGCTGTACCTAGATTCAAAGGACCCCATGTGCGGGATGTCTATTTGTGCGCTACTCCTCATAGGATAGCTAGAACCAGTGTCTCCTAGCCATTGACTATTAGGTTGGTTGTGGACTTCTGAACCTGATGTTGTGTAGTCTCAAAGGACCAAATTGCTGATATTGTGTATTGGTGTTCCTATGGATGTCATATACGACCTTGTTTCCTTAACTGTGAAGTCTTAGTTGTTACTTGTTAGGCCCTTTGGGTCCTTTATTAACGGGGCCTTGTATCCCGAGTGGGATAGGTTCAAATCAACAACTATCTTCTTTAGCATCAAAGTTTTAATGTTGCTGCTCTATCTCCATCACAAATTTTTGCATCTGTATTAACTAAAATCTCAATTCTCCGTTTAACAATTATTATCCACTTATTTAATAAATGAACATCATATCAAATACAAAAAATTAACCCGTCAGATTTATCATTTCTTGATGTTCCAAAACTATAAGCTGCAACAGCCACCTCAATGCCAGTTAAGCGCATCTCATTTGAAGGCCAAGTAATGAAGAAATCCAGTACTCTCCCATGGACGTATCCATCAGAAAAATGTACGAAGTTAGTCGTCATAATCATGAAACTGATCAAGTATGCACTCACATTTCGATATTGTACAGAGTCACCAAATTAAATACCCTTGGTTGAATTTGAAGATTTGTTAGAGAGCAATAATGAATGAACAAGTACAATGTACAATTAAAATGTACATTCACCGAATTTTTGGCGTAACCCCATCCGGTCGAGATGATTGATATTTGGGAAAAACGTTTCCTCTGCATCCGTTTCCTCTGTTTATGATGACTACCCATATCTCTTGCAATTCACATTCCAAACACCATCACATACAACAACATGACAAATTCATCTCTGCCAAACACTACTCTGTTATGAATCTCAATATCTAATCTGTTAACATGTCATTAATTTGATGTAGACATTTAGCACTTCCAAACAACACATCAGTGAACTTGATTTAACTAAATCCGGACAATTCTCGTTCAATCTGCTTCTAACTTGTTATAACAAAGCTTTTCTTTTACGAGTACATAGCAAAAAACAAGAAGAAAAAATATTCTTGTGTATAATATTCATAATTTGGTACACCATGTGAATCGACAGCTCACATTTTAATTTGAAATTATAAAAATATTTGTCTATAGCAACAAAAATTTACAGAAGATTAGCACCACTTTGCATGCAATAATATCTTAATGAAGATAAATTACAAAATAATTAGTGTATTGTTTTGTTTGCTTATCACACAAACTATATAGGAAAAAATGTTTATCCTTTTAAATGATATAACTTATATCCTTTGACTCTCACAAAGATGTGAGACCCACATCTTTATTTTTTTTGTCAACTCTCTCCCATCCTTTATTTATCTCTTTCTCTCTCTTAAAATGACACAACTTTATATCTTTTAAAATGATACACACTTTACCCATATATATATATATATATATATATGATGAAATTAATATTTCTTATGTTATATGAGATAATTTTAATTTGTACGCTCTCATCAAAGTATATGAGATGTATTTTTTTTATCTCAACTCTTTATATCTGGCTCCATGTGACTTTCACATACTTTTATTTTTTTATTTGTATCCAAAAGATAATGTATATGATTCATTGAATTGAACCAACCACACCCTACCAAAATTTTGTCCGCTAGCTAGCACATGGAACCAAAAACACCAATAGGATAAGATGAAGTTATCAACCATGGCTCTTCCTCCGGAGCTTTTTTTGCCATCATAGTTTTCTAACATCAATCATGTCCCTCTTTTCTTTATCAAACTTTAAATGCTTTGGGGGAACTTCAATTGCATTAGCATTCTACTTGAGTTTTCTCTACATTGTAAACTCAAGTACCCTTCAAACACCATCTCCAAATACATGCAAGGATCCTTACAAGCAACTCAACCTCATCCTTAACCCAAATGGAACAGTCACACGACCAAACAAACCCCCAGAGAGCCCTCCCGCACCTGATCCCACCCTCAACATCCTCGTACTCTCCAAGGACCTCACCATCAACCAATCAAAAGGCACATGGGCCAGGATCTACCTACCCCGCAAAGCACTGGATCATAGCTCCAAGCTTCCCCTGGTGGTATTCTTCCATGGGGGCGGGTTCATTTTCCACAGTGCAGCCTCAACCATATTCCATGATTTCTGCTTCAACATGGCAAACGACGTCGTAGCTGTTGTTGCGTCCATAGAATACCGTCTTGCACCTGAACATAGACTTCCTGCAGCCTATGAAGATGCTATGGAGGCGCTGCACTGGATCAAAACCAACCGAACAGATGATTGGCTGAGAAACTTTGTTGATTATTCTAATGTTTTTCTTGTGGGTAGTAGTGCAGGAGGAAACATAGCGTACAACGCAGGTCTGCGTGCAGCTTCGGGAGATGATCAAATTTCTAAGATCAGAGGGCTAATATTGGTTCAACCATTTTTTGGTGGGACCCTTAGGACCGCTTCAGAACTGAGTCTGGCGAATGAGCCTCATTTGTCACTGTGTACTAATGACATGTTGTGGGAGTTATCCTTACCCATTGGAGTTGACCGCGATTATGAGTATTGCAATCCTACGGTGGGTGATGGTCCTATGAGATTGGAAAAGATCAGACGGCTTGGGTGGTGGATACTGGTGACCGGCTGTGGCGGTGACCCACTTGTGGACCGTCAGATGGGACTTGTGAGGTTGATGGAGAAGAAGGGTGTGAGAGTTGTGGGACATTTCACAGAAGGAGATTATCATGGGGTTCAAGATGCTGATCCTTTGAAGGCAAAGCAATTATATGCAGTAATGAAAAGTTTTATTTCATCTTTGCCTTCTCGGGGTTGAACGAGGCATTGTATTTTGGTTCTCGTAAATAATAAGGGATAAATGTGTATCATTTTAAAGATGTAAAGTTGTGTCATTTTAAGTGAGAGAAAGAGATAGATAAGAAAGGAGAGCTAGAGTGCACGAAAAAAATATAAAGGTGTGTTCCACTTCTTTATGAGAGTGAAATGACATAAGTTATGTTATTTAAAAGACAAACATTTTTCTCAAATAATAATCATTTTGTTTATGTATTGTGATTTCATATTGAGTTGTCAAAATAGAAATGTACAAAATGTTCAAATTTGTGTAGGGTAAATTTATCATCTTATTTTAATAAAATAATGAAAACAAACCAATAACTAGTAAATAATTGTTCATTGAGGAGGATTATATTTTCAGTTTTTTTATTTACAAATTTAATTATGTATTTCGAAAAATACACACCGAGCTATTTGTATTTCCCAGCTACATAGTTGGATTTGTAAAAAAAAAATTGTAAATATAACATTTTTGTTGATTAAGCAAATTCAACTAATTTTTAACTAAACTCGATCTAATTATTGTAATGAATATATTTGATGTATTAGTTAGGTTAGACTTTTTACCATGTAGGAATATTTGGATTGAAGACTGTAACAACCTGTTGTACACCGGTATTGTTAACATTAATTATGATACTAAGCGCAGTTATAATCACAGCAATTCATTTATAAAAATGCGAATAAACTTTTCCCGATAATTACGCGAGCAGTTGAAAACATAAAAAGCGTAATAATTAAAAGTTGTGACCGTAACTGTAAACTCTTGCAGAATACTTATCTATAGTATTTTTATAGTTTACTTTACTTCTAATAAGACACTAAGGGGTTCCCATAAACCCACTTAGCCAATTTCACACTTTTGTGTTTTCTATACATCCGAACATGGTTCAGTCTCTAAATTTCTGCGGACGCACAGTAAAAATTCAGTCCCTCATATCTTGCTATCTTTCTTCCTTACTTAATTAACTTTCTAGAAAGCTATCGCACGCTTGATTCCGAGCTCGTTTGCTCCGATTATCGCCGTTTGAAGTTGGACAAACAAAACTGCCAACCAACCCCAAAATAGCTCCAAACATCCCTCACTCCTTGAATTTCTGCACCTAATCCACTCATCCATTTTCTCTCATATTTTTATACCATAAACTAGACACCTCAATCTTCGATTTGATATATCATACACTTAATTTGACTAAGAAATGAAGCGGGAATAAATTTCCCAAAACGGTCCAGAACAGCCCCCTAGTGCAGGGCAAAACAGGGCAGCAACATTCCATGGCCTCCACAGGGCTGCGCACAACTCTAAAAATTCTAAGATTTTGACACAATTTAGGGGATGTCTCAAGCTTCAAAATGGCGTATGACACGTCCCTATCGGACCTCTATGGAGAGAGATATGCTCTCCCAAAGTTCACTTAAAATCTGTCAATTCTATGGAAAATTCGTCAGTTTCCTTTGTGTTTACAAAAATCCCCAATTTGCACTAGTAGTTATGTGACCTCAAATGTACCTAATAATCATTATAAATCATTGGGTGGCACACACAAGGACCAGCAATGCCTTGGGGCTCTTACAACCCAACACAGTTCATATTTATTACAACATAACTTACTTTAAATCCTTAAATGGTTTCAATCACCAACTTCGATTTCATGCATATTTTCATCATAAAAATAATCATAAACTTAAAAAAT
The DNA here is from genome assembly GCA_032173675.1 of Gastrolobium villosum. Lineage (NCBI taxonomy): Eukaryota > Viridiplantae > Streptophyta > Magnoliopsida > Fabales > Fabaceae > Gastrolobium > Gastrolobium villosum. Next base: position 25,488 of record JAVKPL010010360.1, on the reverse strand, counting down.
TTCTTCTTCTTCATGGTATCAACCATAGAGTAGCATGCCCTCATACTCACCACCAAAATGGTGTAGTTGAAAGAAAGCATCGACATATTGTTGAAACAGGACTGACCATATTGGTACTATGCTTTCATTTCTGTTGTTTACTTAATCAACAGGTTACCTACTGCTGCCTTGGAGTTTGTTGTTCCCTTTACAAAATTATATAACAAGCAACCTGATTACAAATTCCTTAAAGTCTTTTGATGTGCTTGTTTTCCTTTTCTTCTACCCTTTAACAAACACGAGTTAGAATTTCGTTCCCAAGAGTGTCTATTTCTTGGTTATGCTACTAATCATAAAGGGTATATGTGTCAAGCATCAGATGGCCGTGTCTACATTTCCAAGTATGTTTTGTTTCATGAAAGTAAGTTTCCCTTTCCCTTGTGGAATGTCCCCACCAGTCCCCAACCCTCCTCTAATTCTCATGCATTTCCCCTTTCTGTCTTACCCAGATACAATGTACATCATTCCTCTTCATCCATTCCCACTGTTGTCTCAACACGTGCATCTGAACAACATCCTTCTTCTGCTGACAATTCCTTATTACAGGTTCCTGAGTCTCCTCCTCTTGAGTGTTATTCTCATTCTTCTGCAACTTCACCCTTTACTCCTGCCATGACTGTTGTACCTTTTGTATCCTCGAATGATCAGTCCACTTTCACTTCTCCTGTTTTCCACTCTTCTTCTACTACCACACCTTTACCTCCTTCTTCCTCTGATTATCAACCTTCTGTTCCTGTCAGTTCCCCTTCTTCCTCTCACTCAATAGTCACAAGGTCCAAAGCTTTAGCTCGATCTCTTGTCCTTTTCACTCACATGGAACCTCATACTGTTAAACAAGCCTTGGCCAGCCCTCAATGGTTGGAAGCTATGCAAGCAGAATTCTGTACATTACAGTCAAATAATACCTGGTCACTTGTTACTCTTCCTCCTCACAGGAAAGCCATCGGCTGCAAGTGGATATTCAAGATCAAAGAGAATCCTGATGGCACTATCAATAGGTACAAAGCTCGTCTTGTTGCTAAGGGGTTCCATCAACAAGAGGGGTTTGACTATACAGAAACGTTCTCTCCTGTGGTTCTACCTGTGACAATTCGCATCATGCTTACCTTGGCTCTTACCTATGGCTGGCAATTGAGACAATTGGATGTCAATAATGCTTTTCTCAATGGTGACTTGGTTGAAGATGTCTACATGACTCAACCCCCAGGCTTTGAGGCTGATGATAGGTCCTTGGTATGCAAACTTCACAAAGCCTTATATGGTCTTAAACAAGCCCCAAGAGCTTGGTTTGATAAGCTGAAAAATGCTCTCAATCATCTTGGTTTTAAAAGCAGTCGGTGTGATCCTTCTCTGTTTACCTTTCATCATAATCACAACTCCACTTATGTTTTAGTCTATGTGGATGTTATCATAGTTACAGGAAATGATGCTGCCTTCAGTACTCAGTTGATTTCTGCCTTGAATGCTAAATTTGCTCTCAAAGATCTTGGCCCTTTGTCCTATTTCTTGGGGATTGAAGTTAAGAAACATTCCACAGGCTTGATCTCTCTCTCTCAATCCAAATATGTCAGGGAACTATTAGCTCGAGCTAATATGTCAGATGCCAAAAGCATGCCTTCTCCTATGAGTACCAGTTGTAAGTTGACAAAACATGGATCAAACTACTATGACAATCCGTTTCATTACAGGTCCATCGTTGGTGCCCTTCAATATGCAACAATCACGCGTCTAGAGATTAGTTTTTCTGTCAATAAAGTGTGTCAATTTATGTCATGACCTTTGATTGATCATTGGAGTGCTGTTAAACGGATTTTGAGATATCTTCAAGGCACCATCACGTATGGCCTTCTGTTGCAACCAGTCTCAACTCCTTCTCGATTACCTCTAGTAGTTTTTTGTGATGCTGATTGGGCAAGTGACCCTGATGATCGGCGTTCCACTTCAGGCGCATGTCTCTTTCTTGGTCCTAATCTCATTTCATGGTGGTCTAAGAAGCAAAATTTGGTTGCTAGATCATCTACTGAAGCTGAGTATCGCAGCTTGGCTCTTGCTGCTTCTGAAATTTTATGGGTTCAGTCACTTCTTCAAGAACTTCATGTTCCAATCACTGTACCTCATATCTATTGTGACAACCTCAGCACTGTTGCCTTAACGCATAATCCAGTCTTGCATTCCAGAACGAAGCATATGGAACTGGACATATTCTTTCTGTGAGAACGTGTGTTGGCCAATGCTCTTCATGTGACTCATGTTCCAGCATCAGCTCAACTTGCTGACACCCTCACCAAGCCTCTTTCAGCTCCACGGTTTACTGACTTAAGAGACAAACTCAGTGTTCAGGATACACTCCAGCTCCTTCACAGATGAGTTTGCAGGGGCATATTAGCATCTGTCGTATCTTGGTGTGTAATGCACATGCTACACTTGATTATTTCCCAATGCTGTTAGAGGTAGTTAGTCAGTTGAGTTTGTAGTTAGTCAGTTGAGTTTGTTAGTGTTTGTTAGCTGCTGTGTCATTACATATAGAGTCTGTATCATTCCTTGAATTGATGAATAAGAATAACACTTTCTTCTAAGATGAATTCTCTCTTCTTTCTCTTGATTGTTAGCACAAGATTCTTTATTCCAAGTAATAAAATTGTAAGTAGAGTATCGTCTCCACGGGGATTGAGGCACCGAAATTATCTTAACTATTCCTCTCTTGTTGGATTAATAAAATTGGTTTGAGAATAATTATGGTTGTAAAAATTGAGAACAATTCAAGAACTTGTGAATAATTCAAAGATTGCTTTAAGAACCTTGAGAATAACAGATTAAAATTGAGAAAATATTTAAAAGAATATTGCGGTAAAAGACGGCAACACCTTTATGATCCCCACCTTGCAATATGAATTAATGTTTATATCTAATTAAACCATTGATCAAACAATTCATCATCTATTAATTGATTAGTTAAGCCCTAATTCCTTAGTGATCTTAACTTTGTTAACCCTATTAGAATCATAATCCCTTAGAAATTCCTTTTCAAGTTAAGCCTTTTAAATCAGTGAATTTTTCACGTTTGCATTTCATGAAGCCTATCCCTAGTGCGTACATGAATTGTTATTTTATCCTTTGTCAGGAACTAGAATCTCAATATTCCTATTGAAAACCCTAACCCTTGCAATCCTAATAGAGTGATCGTTTCTAAAAGAATTATAAAATGAAGAACAAGATAAAATAAATGCAATTGGAATAATTAAATATAAAATTAACCAAACTACAAGGGGTTCACATTAAGGGTTTGGAGAAGAGTTTTATAATAACCAGAAGAATTTGGATAAGAAGCTTGCTCTGCATTTTTGTCAATTTCTCTCCGTGCAAAAGTCGTTTTAATTTGGTTTCTGACTTTATTTTATAAGCAGGGATCCAATCAGGTCAGAATCTTATCAAAGATTTGATTTTCTTTCTGTTTTTAACAACTTTGCAATCACAAAAACCAGCGGAAGCTAAGTTACGAAAACTGACGCCATCCACGCCAATTCCACGCGATTCGCTTGACGAGACAGTGAAGATTACAATTTCTGGCGCGAATGGCTTGAAACTCACGCCATTAGCGTGAATTGCAGTGGAAATTTCATAGATTCTTCATTTTTCACGCCAATAGCAAGAAATCCACGCTATTAGCGTGAAATAGCTTTTTCTTCCTTAGTTCTCACGCTGTTGGCGTGAAATTCACGCGACGTGATTTGCTCCTTAGTGATTTAAGGCAACGTTTTGCTCAATCTAGTATATTTAGAATAGCAAAGTTTTTTGAAGATATCTTTCGTTTACAGCAAGGAGATCGTTCATTTTCAGATTTTTTTATTGAACTGAAGTCAATGTGGGACGAACTTGAAGTTCTACAGCCTTTACCAGTATACAACTGTGTTTCAGCATGTTCTTGTGGTGCAATGGTTGAAGTATGCGCATTAAGAGAAAGAATTCAGGTAATACGTTTTCTAAAAGAACTCAACGAACAATTCACTCAAGTTCGTTCACAGATAATGTTCATGGAACCTTTGCCAGATCTGACTAGACTATTTACTCTTATCTCTCAACAAGATTGCCAACTCAGCTTGAATGTACACAATGATGCCTTCACTGAATCAAAAGTTTTTGTTTCTAATCGAGGCTCAGCTCGAGGATTTTTTTTACATAGAGGTAAAGGTTGTAACAATGGCTCAGGAAGGGGACTCAACACAAAATTGTGTACACATTGTGGTAAGACTAATCACACAGTGGATAACTACTTTGAGAAGCATGGTTATCCTCCTGGATATAAAATGCGAGAGAATCCACAATCTGCAAATACTATTGTGCAGAATTTGGATTCTGAGCCATCTTGCGATCAAGATCCAGGTGTCATGCTCTCTTAAAAGTAATGTCAACGTTTTCTTGGACTTCTTGAAAAATATGTGAAATGCAATCGCTTCATTACTTGCTACATGATTTTCACTTGTCTCAATCTGCACCTTCGTGTGTCTACTATGAAAATCAATGTGCAATCTATATTGCCCACAACCCAACTTTTAATGAACGCACAAAGCATGTCGAAATCAACTGCTATTTGGTGCGTGAAAAAGTCCAAAGCAGTTGATTCGATTACTGCCACTTGTGGACATTCATTTCCCAACCTGAGGGGTTGTTACAATTAATTTTTAATTATTTGTTGATTTATCTGTAACTATTTTTCTTTAGTTGAGTAGTTAGCTAACTTTATGTTATTTCCTGTTATTATATCTATGCTACCTAGTATTGTCATAATATCAGCCAATTTCATTCTTTTAACTAATTGCGGAAGAATTTGCAAATTAATAAAACCCGGTGGGCGAATTTTCCATCTCCAAGGAAAACCATTCTGATCTCCTATTAGAAAAATTCCCAATTCCCCCTTCGGGGAGTCAACTCTTACATAAAGTTCTTGTTTCGACTATGTAGTTAGCTAGTATAAGTATGAAGTTCTCATAGTTTCAATGTAATTTTTCAAATGATTTTCATTCAATGAATTCAATTTGTAAGAAGGGCATTTTTTATTTTTTATTTTGGTTACATGGGGAGGGCATCTTTAAACAATAGAAAAAGATAGTTTTATTCTGGATGTAGTGCGCATCTCACCTATTTATATAACCTCTGGTTGAAAAAAGTATTGCAAGAATCAAGGTGAATTATTAAGGTGTTGCCTAGTTGTCTAATACTCGGTAGAATGGACACGCAAAAAGTTTGAAATTTTGCGTGTCGGACATGTGTCCGACACGGACACGTTCGGACACGCGGTCAATATTTGGGGATACGCGGTCAACGCTTGGACACGCTCGGACACGTTTTTCGGACACGCAGTCAACTTTTTCGGACACGCGGTCAACGCTAGGACACGCTCGGACACGTTTTTTTTTTGTTTTTTTTTGTTTTTTTTTTAATTTTTTTTAAATTTTTAACTAAATATAAAAATAATAATTTATAAATTGATTTTTTTCTGTTACGAAATTTTACATGAAAAATTAACAAAGTACGAAAAATTATTTATATTTATATTTATGTTATGAAATTTAAATATTTAATTGGTTATATGATTTATTATGGATTCTTATATGTATTAGATATAAATTATATTATATATATTAAAAATTTTATTTAATATTAAAACGTGTCCCAACGTGTCCAAATATGACATTTTTTAGAATTAACGTGTCGGCGTGTCGTGTCGTGTCGTGTCCCGTGTCCGTGTCTGTGCATCATAGGTCTAATATATAAATGAAGGGTTTAATAAATGCCACGAAGCGCTCGTTATTTTAATTTTTTTTTTTGAGATATTAGAATTGATTTATCACTTCACGATTAGTCCGATTCGGGATGGGTCTCGAAATTGAAGTTTTAAATCTTTCCAAACAATGATACTTGGGAGGATCAAACGTTATTTTAAATTTCAAAACAATAAAATCTGGGCTGTGACATTCATAACGTGGTCTATAACAATTTCTATTACGGATAATTAATCCGATAATTAACACAGAGAGTACCACTGCTCTGACATGCATAACGTGCTCTTTAATAATTTTACTTCTTTCGCGCTTACAAGCATCATTGCCTCATTGGATTCTTAAAGTTGAGAATGCAAAGTACGAAAATCAAACACCAATATTGCAGTGGTACTTTTTCATGAATATTAATACTCATTAATTTTTGTTCTATTTAATGAAAAAATACTGCGATTCCTTTTAAATTTAATTACATTTATTTAAAAAAGACTTATTTTTAATTTGTACATTTCAAACTCCCTTTTAATTTTTTTGGTTGCATAACTCCCTTTTAATTAATCTTTAATCTAATTATATATATATATATAGGTAAAATAATTTCTACGGCCGCTTTACATATAACAATAACAGGTGTATGGTTATGATTCTCCATATTAATGCTTTCATCTTTTGTATGATGATTATGATTCTTCACATTTAATACTTTCACACATATATATCCACCACCTGTTTATTCATTAGTTCAATTCGAGTATTGTCTCACCCATTGGTGATTTTTGTAAGACCAATTTCTCCATTTTAATTTTAAATATTAACTCTCTTAACACGTACTTCAACAAATTTATCTGTATTTTAAAAAATGCAGGACGCACATGTAACACGATCAAGTTCTTGTATAAACATAATATACTAACTTGAGTGTACTTAATTCTTAAATTATTATCATGTTAGAAGATTTTAGTTAATCGTATGATGTATTTTATAAGGGAAAAATATTTATCCTTTTAAATGACACAGAGAGAGGTAGGACCTACACCTTTATTTATTTTTTGTCAACTATCTCCTCTTTTATCTATTTCTTTCTCTCTTAAAATGATACAACTTTACATCCTTTAAAATGACACACACTTTTCCCATTTATAAATTATAAGAGTTCAAGATCAATTAAATCACGTCTTTACCCTTACAGGCATATATAAAGTAGTTATTTTTCATTCTTTCGGTGAAGTGCGGATGCATTAATGTGGGGGGATGAAATCTACAAGATTTCTTACATCTAATTTCTTTGACAAAAACAAAGTATTGACAGATTACTAATTTTTTTTAAATAAATATTATATTCACTAAAATATTAATAGCATATTAATATGAGTTCGCTTTTTTTTACTGTCAATATAGATAATTTATCTACATTGAGTTCAAAACGACATCGTTTTGAGTTAGAAATCAAAATATTTTTGTAATTATAATTTATTTCAGGGTTATAATAGTCTTTTTTATTATAATTTGTTAATTTTTCAATGCAAAATGACGTCGTTTTGAGAACGAACGTAGATAACTTATCTAGATTCACCGTAGAAACATTAAAGCCTATTAATATTTTATTGACTCAGTGCTTTCAGATTTTATACATTAATTAAACTTATTCAAGCGTCCCTTTACAATTACTAAAAAACTTAACAGTTCACTTTACATAATACAAATAACACTAACATAATAAAGTTTGTTTATTCTAAAATTAGAGATACAATTTAGGGGAAAAAAAGTGTGCAGCTATAACCATTAATGATTGAAAAAACCAATGACCAAGACTGATAAAATACATGTACATTGATAACAAATAATAAAATTAATTATAAAATTTATTCTCTTAATTTTGCAAAAAAAATAAATTATAGTGTCTTTTTTTTTTCCTTAAAATTGTTTTGTAGAGTAGTTAATGAAATATGTATTTTCGGTTTTTCTTTATTTTAATTTTTTTTTGGATATTATCTTTATTTTAAAATTTAAAAGTATATTCTTTAAATTTGATTCTAAAAATAAAAAAAGTTACAATATTTAATTTTTTTTTTTTTACAAAATAAGTCTTCAGTTCAAACATTTTTTTTTGTTTTTGTTTTTTCTACAAATAAAAAAATTGTTTTTTTGAAACAGAATTCAAACAAGCCATATCTTCACCCTTTTTTTTTCTCTAAATCGCACTCCCCACTTTAACTTTAAAAGAATCAAAACCCAACTAAACAAAATCCTATAGTTTAATTCACCAAACAAAAAACTTTTTAGAGCTTAATGTAGTTGCCAACGTTCAACACTACGGGTATGGCCCACACCCCACATGTGCAACTTAAAAAAAAATGTGGCCGGTGCACATGAATAATAAAAAAGACAACAAATTTAAAGTGAAGTTATTACATAAACCTTATCGCAGCATACAAGATTTTCATCTTCGCTTCAAACAAAGATAGTACCTCACTGGCTCACTCCACCATGTCCAACCAAACCTCCCAACCATCTCAAACCATAGATCCCTACCAACACCACCAAATCATCTACAACCCCGATGGCACACTCACTCGCATGCGTCATGATCCGCACACCTTACCCTCTTTAGACACCAGTACTCTTCCTGTTCCTGTTCTCACTAAAGATGTTCCCATCAACCAATCAAACAACACCTGGATTCGATTATTCCTACCCCAAAAAGCAATTCCAAATCATGGTTCCACTTCCAACCATAACGATAAGCTACCTCTCATTGTTTTCTTCCATGGTAGCGGCTTTATCTTATTAAGTGCATCTTCCACCATGTTCCATGACTTGTGCTTAGAAATGGCAGACACCATCGGAGCCGTCGTTGCCTCCGTTGAATACCGCCTCGCGCCAGAACATCGGTTGCCGGCGGCATATGATGATGCCATGGAAGCGTTGGTTTGGATCAGAAGTAGCCAAGATGAGTGGTTGACTCAATATGTTGACTATTCTAGTTGTTATTTGATGGGGAATAGTGCTGGGGCTACTATTGCCTACCATGCAGGTCTACGTGCAGCACAAGAGGTAGATCATCTTGAACCATTGAAGATCCAAGGGTTGATATTGCGCCAACCATTCTTTGGTGGGACCAAGAGGACTGAGTCAGAGTTGAGGCTTGAGAATGATCCTTTTCTTCCGTTGTGTGTTACTGATTTGATGTGGGAGCTTGCACTTCCAATTGGAGTTGACCGTGATCATGAGTTTTCCAATCTAAGGGCTGAGAATTGTCTTGACAAACTTGATAAGATCAAAGAGCTTGGGTGGAGGGTATTGGTGAGTGGAAATGGTGAGGACCCACTTGTGGACCGTGGTAAGGAGCTTGTGAAGTTGATGGAGGAAAAGGGTGTGCAAGTGGTGAGTGACTTCGAGGAAGAAGGTTATCATGGGATAGAGTGTTACGAAACATCCAAAGCAAAACAAATGATAGGGTTAGTGAAAGGTTTCATTTCCTCATTCGGAGCTTAGATTGATTACTGTAGCCAAAGCTATTTAGATTTTAGAGTGTTATATTGTTACTATGTTAATTATTGTTTGTTGTACACTTTTCTTTCTTCTTCTTTATGGTTGTTATAATTATTTCATATTTAATTGTACGTTATAATGTTTAATTGTTATTTTGATTTGTTGAAAATGCATAAATATATGTATTATGAATGACCTATTAATTTAACCTTCTTGTTGGAGGTACAAAAGAAAGCGATAATTTAAAAGGAAAGTTTAATATTCGAACTATACAAGTTTGTATAAAGATTTTGTCAGTGTTTGGGTGTTGGGCTGTGAAGCATATGTGCATAGAAGCAAGCTTGACAATAAATCTGATAAGTGTATTTTCATTGGGTACAAGGATGACATCTGTAACATCTCGTGTGCACTCGGCATATTAAACATACATATGGTAATGGCGCAACTAAATAAATGCGGAAGCTAACTTTTTCTTTACAATTATGACGTCATCATTATTAACCAAGTTGAATACTTATTCATTTTCAAAATAATGCCTGTATGTAAATTGCAATAATAACTTTACTGAATACTCTCATATCATAAATTTGTATCTAGACGCGGAACTACAACACATAGATCGGACAATATCCTGATACATTATACAACTCAAGTATATCAAACATGGCTAATCATCATGTGGTATGGACAACCCTCATGCTCATCAAATAAAACAACATAGTCATCCCTTCTCAAATACAATAGCCATAAAATGTAAAGCATGCATAATCATGTGATATAGCGAGAAACAGTAGCCATGCATCAATCAGCTCAACTCTGGCCTCCTCCCACCAGAGGTATCAACCTCATGGGTACCTGTGCCTGAAAATGTGCTCCAACACGGGGTGAGATTTCTAACAAGAAATCTCAATAAGACAATGGGTCCTATAGGACTCTTCCGCCCCAAGCTCACTTACAAGTATATATATAAGTTCAACGAGTCAAATACTACAACTCATATCTCATGTGATGTATGCAAGTGTAGTTCAACTAGCCAGGGAACATGATAGGGTTTATGCACGTCTGCTACCTACCAAACATGAGGGATGCTGCCTCATGCCTTGCACACCAGGGTTGCTGCCTGATCTTATTACAAGTACTAACATCACATTCATACACTACATCAATAGGTATATCAACATATCTCAGGCATATATCAGTGCATATATCATTTTCATAAAAGCATACCATGCATATAAACCACCCTCCCATGGAGGTCGGTGGAACAAGGAACAGATCAATCCGAGGACCAGAAGCTTACCTATAGTGCCAAAATCTCTACCCAATGGCTCGGTAAAAACAAACAATCCAACAGTCTCACCACACATCAATTGCAATCTATTTTTTTATGAATGCATAATTTAATATTCAGAAGTCATGAGTTCATAATCATTATGCAACATTTTCTCTTTCGTTTTCATCCTTTCTAATTCATAATTATCAAGTATTAAGTCCCACTATTTAAAGCATTAATGTTTCCCAACAATAATACAGACATCCTAGGGCCTCATACCCAAATGGGAATCTTCCCACGCATTAAAACTATTTTTTGGTCATTCTGACAGGTGGTAATCGATTACTCTACATGGTAACTGTAACACCCTATGTATACCCGATTTGTTATCATGTCATCGTATCTAGAAACGCTTAATTTAAATTGTGGAATAACTTTTTACTTTCAATTATGACGTCATTATCATTGGCCAAGTTGATTATTAAATCCTTTTTCAAAACATTGCCTATATGTAAATTGCAAATAAACAACTAACTGAAATACCTCATAATTTAGATAGTGTGTATATAAAAATCACGGAACTACAACACGTAGACCAGACATAATCCTGATAGTTTATACAACACCAAACTAAAATCATAACATCATAAATGTGGCATGGATAATCCCCATGCTCACCAAATAAGGAAACAAGGCCCAACAAAGTCTCACATCAAATCAAGATAGTAAATGTAAAGCATGTCAGCATCCAGCAAATCATCATAAAATCATAAGCTCAGCTCTGGCCTCCTGCCGCCCGAGGTCTCAACCTCAGTATTACCTGAACCTGAAAATGGTGCTCCAAACGTGGGGTGAGATCTCTAAAAAGAAATCTCAGTAAGACAAATGGTCCTCAAGGATTTCTCCACCCTAAGCTCACTTACATGTGCAATATAAGTTCAAAAGCAATTTAACAATATAAGTTCCAAAATCAGTGCAATGCAGCATATAATCATGTCATGTGTGTCAACTATCTACTGGCCAGAGAAATGCGGGACTTACATACGTCTATTGCTTACATTTAGTGCACGATGCCATTTGCACCCACCCACAGAATCACCCTATTGTATGTCTCTCACATACTCAGGAGCCCGTCTAGGTGGAACACCACATGCATATCATAAGGCATTCACATAATAGCTCAATAACATTTCAAATAACAATACATGAAAACACATCATGTATATAAACCACCCCCATGGGACATGGTGGAACCAAAAATGGCTAAACCGAGGACATGAAAGCTTACCTCTTAAGCAATATGTCCAAACCAAGAGCTCACACTAGCTCAAAGTCCACAAACAGCACAATCACAATCTGTTTATATAATAAATAATCATCAATAACCAATGTCCAAGGTTACATTAAGTGATTAGGACTTTCCATCTCATTTTAAGTATTATTATGCAATTTCTGCAGGAGGTACTCAGATACTCCTCGATGAGTATTCGAATACTCTAAGTCTCCAGAAAGTATTCGATTACTTTCAATCAAGTATTCGAATACTTTTCTCCCAGTATCCCAATACCACCAGGTATCTGAATACAAACACACCAGTATTCGAATACTACCTAGTATTTGAATACTTACTCAAAGGTATTTGAATACTTTTCTTCCCAGAAAAGTATCCCAATACTCCAGCAAGGAGTATTCGACTACCAGTGGACAAGTATTTGAATATTACACGAAAAGTATTCGAATACTTCTCCAACAGAGTGCAGAAATTCAAACTGACATCTGCATAATCCCATTTTTAAGGGTCCAAACGTGATCTGGAGTTCAAGAACTCCCTCAACAGATGTTCATTAACATGTTTATGACCAAAAATCACAGTCCTTAACTCAAATGGTTCAAGTTACACCTTTTAATGGATTAAACAAGCTTAAACCATGAAAATACAAAAGCTATGATCATGGTATACCTCTTAGGTTTAAAACTACGAAAATGACACGGCTTAGGTTTCCTCTACAAAGCACCAAGGTTCTGCCACCTCCCAAATATGAATATGCACTTCAAGCTTTGCCCTTTACCACTAAAAATGGCTTCTTGAAGCCAAAACTACCATGACAACGGTTTCACTCAACCAAAGTCAGAACACAGAATGCTTAACTAACTCCCTCACAATGCTTAACTAACTCCCTCAGAATGCTTACAAAACTAGTGTTTACAACTTCCACGAGGAAGAATCAATGTAAAGGTGAGTTCTTGAGGGATTTCCAAGGAGGAAGACTCAAGTTTTCAAAGGAGAAGAGGTGGTGTAACAGCTCGTGTTAACCCGGATTGTTAACATACTATCGTATTAAGCCACGCTTAATTAAAATGCGGAATAACTTTTTCTTTAATTCAATTATGACGTCATTAACCTTAGCCAACTTGATTACTTAATCAATTTCATAAAATACTGCCTGTATGTAAATTGCAAGACAACTAACTGGAATACCTCATATATAAATAATAAGTGAGGATCTAAGTCGCAGGACTACAACACATAGCCTGGACCAAAATCCTGATACTTTAATTACAACTTCCAATAAAAGACAAATACAAAACCATGTGGCATGGACAAACCCCATGCTCACCAAATAAGGCAACAATGCCCAACAACAATCTCAGCATAATATCATAATCAAAGCGGGAAAACATAAACAACAGTCAAATCCAGCATGTCAGCATATCATAATATCAACTCAGCTCTGGCCTCCTGCCACCTGAGCCCTCAACATTACCTGATCCTGAAATAAGCGTCCCCAAACGTGGGGTGAGATCTCTAAACAAGAAATCTCAGTAAGACAAGGGGTCCTCAAGGATCTTCCACCCCAAGCTCACTTACATGTGTAATATAAGTTCAAAAACAGTATTTACAATATAAGTTCCAAAACTATGCGATGCAGCAGATAATCATGCCATGTGTGTTTATCAAATCTACTGGCCAGAGAAATGCAGGAATACGTCTAAACTCACATGAGTACAAGGAACACCGCTTGCACCTCACCCACAGCCTCACCATCTTGTATGTACTACATACTCAGGCTTACCGTATAGGTGGACACCACATGCATATCATAAAAGCACATTGCATATAAAAGCTCAACAGCATTTCCAAAACATCAAAGCATGTAACACAGCATGCATAAACCACATCCCCATGGGACATGGTGGAACCACAAAATGGCTAAACCGAGGACACGAAAGCTTACCTTGCAAGCTAGCTATCCAAGCCAAGAGTCCAACCACTCTCAAGTCCAAAAACAGCAGTATCACAATCTGATATGGACCAACAATGCATCAATATTTATGCATCACACACATACAACTTAAAGACTACGCCTTTCCTTTACGTTTTACGTCTTAAGGCTTCCAACAAAGCCATAAGCCCTTGATCATATGATTCTGACTTAGTTTATTAATTACAGAAGTTCAACTTCCTTAATCTAGGGTCCACAAACCCCCAATAGCTTACTGTTCACACAGCATAGCTACTGTTCTGCGAAGTCCCAGGATATCCGGATATCACAGGGAACATATCTGGATATGTCATATCCGGATATCACACTGGCCATATCCGGATATACCATATCCGGATACCCAGATCCCACATCCGAATATGGATATCCGGATACCATATCCGGATATGCATATCCGGATACCATATCCGGATACTGATATCCGGATATCTGTTCGACAAATATCCGGATATCTCACGACAGAATGCAGTTTCTGCATTTCGTGAAAATATCCTTCCAAGGTTCCATTTTTAACACTTCAAAACGTTAAAGCATGCATTATTATACCCACTTAGGTTAACCTTCCAGTTGGTTACTTACTTAACCCAAATACATGCAAAGATGACACCTTTAACCCATCAAAACACATGATCAAGTGAAGACAACTCACCAAAGGTTCAAAACAGAGGCAAAGGCTGCTCTTGGAGCTCACCACCAACTCCAAAGGTTCTGACTTCAAGGGTGCACGAAAATGTCACACAAGCAAGGATCTTTCTTCACAAAGAAAGCTCCTTGAAGCCTCACAAACCAAGAACCACACCTCACCACCACCAACCCAACAAGATAACCTTCACAACCAACCCAAACAGAACCTCACCACTCAGAAAAGGCACCCTAAACACTCTCCAATGCTCACACTCAAGTGTTTGCGTGATCAAGAAGGGAAACAATGATCAAAGGAGGTGACTTTGGTGAGAAAGGAGGAAGAAATGAAGAAGCAAGGTGGCTGGTCACAAGGCTGCAGCAAATTTCACGTAGGAAATGTGTATGGCCTGGGGTTATGTGCCTAGTATGCATATATATAACCACTTAGCCAATTAACGCGCAGTATTAGCCTTAATAGCAAAGTAAAAGATCTTGATCCCAAACTTCGGAATCTAGACCTAGACATTTTTCTAAGATTTGTCATATTTTTATTTTATTTTTCGGAGCACCTTTCCGGTACGCGCTTTTCCGTAGCCAATATCAGTTCTGGCATCAGATTACATTATTTTGACTTGAAACTTGTTTTACAAGTCCTACATAATATTCTAGTAATTATCATGCATTCGTTATAATTTTCCGGGATACTTTTCCGGTACGCATTTATACCGGGTAGCAGAACCGGTATCTGCGCTTTTCTTCCGAAAAGCGACTTTCAGCACTTTTACTCAATCAGTATAATTATTTAAGCCCAATAATAAATCTTAAGGTCAATTACGGAATCATTAATTAATTATCATAATTAATTCACTAATTACCTTAATTAGCGGTGCGGGTTCTTACAGGTGGCAAGGGTGGCACTCAGAAATCTGAAGCACAAGTCACGTTGGAGGCACAACATGGCCTAGGGTTTTGGGCCACAAGGGTATTTATAGCCACTTAAGTGTAATCACACAGTATTACCAATAATATCTACACTTATCATTTTAATCTCAAACTTTAGATTCTGAACCTACTCATTTTTCTAAGATTTGTCATATTTTTATTTTATTTTTCGCAGCACCTTTTCGGTACGCGCTTTTACATAGTCAGTATCAGTTCTGGCACCAGTTCTCATTATATTGACTTGAAACTTGTTTTACCATTCCTACATATTATTCTAGGAATATTCGTACAATTATTATAATTTTTTGGGATACTTCATCGGTACGCACTTATACCGTGAGGCAGAATCGGTATCTGCATTTTTCGTCAGAAAAACGACTTTCAGCATTATTACTCCCTTACCATAATTATTTAAGCCTTATCATAATTACTAGGTTCAATTATGAAATTATTTCCTAATTCTCATATTTAAATAATTTAATTTCCTAAATTAGCGGTGCGGGTTCTTACAGTAACCGATTACCAAAAATAGAGTAACTGATTACTGCAAATGGTAATCGATTACCAAAAACAGGGTAATCGATTACTGCACATGGTAACCGATTACCATACGAAAGGTAATCGATTACCACGTGGGCAGAACAAATTTTTGCAGAATTTTTTTGCATTATCCGAGACCCCAAAGCTTCCCCAAGGTCCAAGGTTCGGTTTTTCATCGAAACTGAGGTTCAATAATACTTATTATTACACATGGATGAACAACTCTTAACTTGAATAATCAAAGTTTCCTTTTTTAGTGACTTAAACAAGCCAAAATCATGGAAATTCAAAGGAATGGTGAAGGTTTACCTATGGAGTCTTGAACTCAAAAAAATGAGGAGAGTTTGACGACCAATGGAGTGCTCCAAGCCACTGACTTAGTGGTGCACGAAAATCACCACACCAAGGTAGGTTCTTTCCCTCCAAAGCTTGGTTCTTGAAGCTTCAATGGAGGTGGAACACACTCACACTCCCACAACCAAGGAGGAAACCCTCAAACACTCAGAAAACAAAACCTCAAGTTCCCAAGAACACTCTCCCCACACCCCCAATGCTTGCTATAAGACTACACACTGATGGAGGAGGGTTTACAAGAAGAAAATGTGGAGTCTTGGGCTTGAAAATGGAGAAAAGCTCAAACTTTTCTATGAAGAAGAAGGTGGCAGCCAATGCACCAGAAAATCCCACGTTGGAGAGTGAAATTCTGACTTAGAAGAGTGTGCCATTTAGTATTTATACACTACCAGAAAACCGGTGTTTAACCACGGCAATATAACTACAGTTACAAAATTAAAATACGCAGTACTCAATTAGGCATAACACACTTTCCTCAAAATTGCGCATTGTACTTGACCCGCGTGGCATCGTTGTAATTTGCTTGGACTCTCTTCAATTTTCGTTTCCTATTTCTCTCATGTTCAATTATTGTACACACAATCAGCGGTAGCACTCCACCCCTTGATAATGCACGCATCACGATGGTGAAGTTAACTCCATTGTTCTGTTTCACTAACCCTATGATTATCTACTTTTTCATTTTCTACAATCTACTTCTCTGTCATCGCTTATTCTCTTTCTCTCGTTTCGCTAGTGATTCGAAGTTGGAGTCGGATCTTCTCCTATCGGAAACCAGTGCAACCTTTGGTTGTAATGCCTCACATACAAGATGAGAAGAATGAAGGTTTGAATACATTGTTTTTTAGTGCTTATGCATTTCTAAAATTTACGGGTTTAATTTCACTGCCAAAAGTCATTAGATTGTGTTTTGAGGTATGACTATTACAATGTGAATCTTTGAAAATGCCATTCAATTCAAGCAAATGCAGTTTAATTTGCTTGATTTATCCTCGATTTATATCTTATTTGTTTTGTGGCTGATTTGGTTGCTTCTATGTTGTATATCATGTATGGAAACTATTAGAGAAAAATTTGCATTCTACCTGCTCAATGAAATGCATGCTTCATTTGCAATGCATTCCTTTGCAAATGTAATTGTGCGGGAGGGATGGTGCAAATGCCAACGGTGAACACTAAGGTCTTCTACTTCCCCCAGGGCCACGTTGAACATGCATGTGGACCCGTGGACTTCAGGGCTTACTCCAAAATCCGACCTTTCATTCAATGCAGAGTAGCAGCTATCAAATACATGGCTGATCCTGAGACAGACGAGGTGTATGTTAAACTTAGGCTTGTTCCTCTGAACAATAATCATGTTTATTAAATTTAATATTCTTGAACTAGAGCAAAACATACTCTGTTACATAGTACTGAGAAATTAATCATGCTCCTAAATCTACTGCCAGTGAAGAACCAGCAAACGCAACCATAAGAATCAGATAATGAAGAAAAGCCAACTCGTTTTTGGTAACTGATTTCGTTTTGAATTTTTGATAAAAATTAATGGTCCGCCTTCTGTGTTTTTTCGGCTCTCAGTTTTGTTCGCAATTTGGTGCTACATTTGATTATGTTGTCTTATATTTTGATCTGGTTGTCTTTCTTATAAAGTTTATGTTATGTTAGTGTATTCTCTAGTGGTTAATTTTTTTCCCCTTTGATTACATCCAATCAACCTTAATTTTTCCCCTTGATCTGGTTGCCTTGTCTTGTCACACTTAACCCGGGAACAAGGATAGCTAGTGTTGCTGCTGGTGGACGTTATACCCTAGCTTTGTCAGGTATAAACTTTGTTAAGGACTATTTTTACACCTAAGATTTTATTTATGTTGTTTTCTCCCCTTTTTATAATGAGGTCATTCTTTGGTTGAAGCGTAGATTTTTGAAGTCCAAGACTTTCCATTGATTCTAATTTTCTGAGAGTTTCAGATATAGGACAGGTATGGGGTTGGGGCTATGGAGGTGAAGGGAAGCTTGGTTTGGGTTCCAAAATACGTATGGTTTCCTCCCCTCATCTTGTTCCTTATATTGATTCATCTTCTTATGGTAAAGATAGATCTATAACATTGGCTCAAGGAAGCTTGGAGCTACAGAATTTTAGAGTTCCTGGAAGTTATGTAAATGGAATTGCTTGTGGATGTCAACACAGTGCAGTAATTACAGGTACATAAGCGTTTGTCACTTGGTCTAATCAGTAACTGAACTGGATGGCATTCATTTTGGTTACTTTGGAGAACATAAAAATTAGAGTATCCATATGTTGGTTCCTTTTAAGCTTTTATTCTCTCTGCCCCTCTTCTGTTGTTTTAATTTTTTAGTAGTTTTTGCTTATTGTTTCTTATGATTGGCTGGTTGTGTGAACTTTATTATTTAGGTTTGCCATTTTATTTTCTCAATTCTTTCTGCTTGCACGGCCACACTTTATTCTTATTGGATAGGTTGGTGAATGGTGAGATCCAAGGATGCCAAGGAATTCTCACATGTGAGATGCCTATAGATATCATTCAGATTAAATGATCCATTGTAAAAGGAAACTGCCTAGTTTTTTTTTTTTTAATTACTCTTTATAGTTTTTCCTTCTTTACCTTCGGTATAGTGTTCCCCTTTATTATGTGATTTTAGCTATTGAAGTTTTATTCTCCTATGATATGTTGTGTTATTTGAAAAATAGAACCCAAGGGATCAGCCAGTATTCGATGATTTAAGAGGTATATGAATAAGCCTGAAATATTTTTTATTAAAATCTAAGCAGAAATGAAATACTCCATCGCCATCATACATATGTTTTGCGTTACATTTTTTTACCCCGTATAATATCGCAAATTGTTGGAGATGAAATTCAACCGTGAGTGAAGTTTTATATTAGTTAGATTTGGACCAATAATGGTCATATAAGTAGAAAAGATTTATAGATTTAATGTCTTAAATTCTGGATTGAAATAAGGTGTCAAATTTATTTATTGTGGTTTGTAATTTGATTTATTGGTGTAAGTAACATTTGCGAACGATTTTGGGCATTTTTATTCCATTCAACAATGGTATCTAAGTTCTAATAGTTTGGTTGGGCCAAATATTTAAAGATCGTGGTGTAATTGAACGGGCATATGAAGAGGAGAGTGTAACTCTAATAGTTGAAGAAGTTTCAACAAAGCCTGCTCTTTGTTCACATAATGATATAATTCGTGGTGATACTACAACGGTGGTTCTCTATTTCCACTCATACAGGTTCTAAGCAATCGTTCCTGTCTCCATACTCATAAAATTTTGCCAACATTATATTCACATATTTCATAGAAAATTACATTTTGAAAGATTCCCGAGATTGGGCATTTTGTAAATGATTAATTCTTGAGATCTGAATTATCTAAATATATATTATAAACGACAAAGTAAAATATTATTTTAGTTTATTGGTTTTGAATCTTGCAGGTATTTGGTGCATGCAAATGACATTTGTGCTGGTTACTCACTACTTTCAGTTGTCATTGTTGCTTTGCCACGTCCTTCCACTATGCCTCGTGCTTGTACTTTCTTTTTGCTTGACCAGGTCCATTATCTCCACTATTTTTTTTATCTTGCTATATTTAATTCATACCAAAATTTGGACTTATATAAAAGTGTTAAATAAACACTAATGTGATGTATCATCTTAATATATTTAGTATTTACTTGTGAATTTGTGTGGTACCCAATGTTTCATTTTTTGCAAGAGCCCTGATAATTGTTTTCTTGGTTTAACATTACTATATTTGTAGGTGTAATTTTTTAATATTTTTTTTAGTCTTGTTAACGATTGAAAATAGTGTACAACTTTTGCATTGTATTACTTGAACTCTTGTTTTCTGGTCTCAATTCTTTCGCTAGTTGTTTTATGTAACTTGGACCTCTTAGTTGTAGCTCCATTTAATTGTTAAATGTGTTTGGTCCATTGGTAAGTAAGTGATTAATAATGGTAGCTTGTTATACATATAAAAAATATCTTACTTATCTACATCTTACATTCCCTTACAATTACATTATTATGAAATGACAGAATCGGAAAAGAAATGTATAGGAAACCAGATAAGAACAATTATAATTAGATATTTAAAAATGTACATATGAAAGGTGAAAATAAAAACCAGCTAAGAACACTCTTTTCATGGCTCATATTAGGATACTTATCTACCTAGGATTTATCTGAACATCAAAATATAATTGAGTCTTCTATAGTCATATGCTTGAAATCTTCTATAGATACCAATAGTATGATATAATATGTCATTTTTTGTTTCTTCTTTTTTACAAAAAATGAAACATTGTTCTATTTGCGTTCCTAGGTACTAACCTACATAGTTCTAGCCGTTGGAGCTGTATCAACAGAGGTGCTGTACCTGGCTGAGAATGGAGACACTGCAACAACATGGAGCTCAGCTTGTGGCTCTTTTGGTAGATTTTGTCATAAGGTTACAACATCAATAACTATTACATTTGTATTTTGTTAAATTGTGTTCTCCACTCTATTTGATTATCTCCCTTAATTTGGCTCTTGTATCACATGCAATTTTTATTATTTGCTTTTTATATGATTTGGAAATTTTGTAATATTTTATTTTTTTAAAAAAAAATTTCTTAAAATTAGCCACGGTCCTGTTTGTGGCAAAACAAAACTTTTGATAATTGGGATTCAAATCATTTAGCCACGAATATAACGTGGCTAATATACATAAACCGTGCCTAACTAAATGTTACCATGCTCATACAACCCGTGCTTAAATGCAAAAAAACACCGTGGTTAAAATAATGCAACGCCTGTTTTAGCTATGGTTTTAGAAACAGTGGACAACTCATTTAGCCACGGTTTTTATCATATTTTGCCACTGTTTTTGCCGTGGCTAAACACCGATTTTCTTGTAGTGATAGTCCACTTAAGTTTTATCCGTCAGTATTAGCGCTAATAGCTCCGCTAATCATTTTAATTTCAAACTTCATATTCTGAACCTAGCCATTTTTCTAAGATTTATCATATTTTTATTATAATTTTTTGCAACACTTTTCCGATTCGCATTTTCACGTTGACGGTATTAGTTCTGACACCAATACTCATTAATATGACTTCAAACTTGATATCTTGACTTAAATATTATTCTAGAAATATTCATGTACTTATTATAATTTTTTTGGGATACTTCATCGGTACACTATTATACCGCGAAACAGAATCGGTATCTGCACTTTTTCTCAGAAAAGAGACTTTCAGCGTTATTACGACTTTATTACAATTATTTAAGTCTTTCCATATTTATTCAAGGTCAATTATGGAATTATTTCTTAAACTCATATTTAAATTAATTAAATTCCTAATTTAACGGTGCGGGTTCTTACATTC
This sequence comes from Gastrolobium villosum, assembly GCA_032173675.1. Lineage (NCBI taxonomy): Eukaryota > Viridiplantae > Streptophyta > Magnoliopsida > Fabales > Fabaceae > Gastrolobium > Gastrolobium villosum. Next base: position 3,756 of record JAVKPL010010360.1, on the reverse strand, counting down.
ACCCCACCTTTTAAAAATTTTGTCCGCAAGATTAGAGACATACATGTCCCTAAACTCTGGGTATTGCCGGAGAAGTTTGTCCTCCCGCTCCCAAGTACACTCCTATGAAGTTCTTCCTTCCCATTGCACTTTGACCATGAGAATGACTTTGCTTCGTAGTTTCTTCTCGCCATGATCAATCTTGAGTGGTCCGACATGAGTCTTTAAGTTCTCCCGAACCTCCACATCATCCGGTTGCAACACTTGAGAAGGATTTGCTATATATCTCCGAAGCTGAGACACGTGAAACACGTCGTGGATGTTGGCTAAGTTCGGAGGTAAGGCAAGCCGGTAGGCAACAGGCCCTACCCTACCAAGAATCTAGTATGGCCCTATGAATCTCGGGCTAAGCTTTCTCACTCTAAGGGCCCGACCAACACCAGTGGCAGGTGAAAGTCTCACGAACACGTGCTCACCTTCACTGAACTCCAGTGGCCGATGCTTGTTATCATAATAATTTATCTGGCGATTCTGCGCTTGTTTCAGTTTCTCTATGATCATCTAGATCTGCTGGGTAGTCTCTTGGACAAAGTCCAAGCCGAACAACTCTCAATCTCTAACCTCAGACCAACAGGTTGGAGTCCGACACCTCCTACCATAAAATTCCTCGTAGGGTGCCATGCCCAGGCTAGCATGAAAGTTGTTGCTGTATGAGAACTCAACCAACGGTAGGTACCGATCCCATGCTGAGCCCTGCTCCAAGGTGCAAGCTCTCAACTTGTCCTCAAATGTTTGGATGGTCCGCTCAGTGTGTCCATCAGCCTGAGGGTGATAAGCTGTATTCAATCTCAACTCAATAACAAAAGCTCCGTGCAGCGCCTCCCAGAACCGAGATGTGAACTCCGGGTCCATATCACTAATGATACTCTCGGGCATCCCATGAAGCCTCATGATCTTGCGAACATATAGCTTGGTCAACTTCTCTGTAGTGAAGCTCACCTTTATTGGAAGAAAATGGGCAGACTTAGTCAATCTGTCCACAATGACCTAGATAGAGTCACAACCAGCCTGAGTCTTAGGCAATCCCACCACGAAGTCCATGGAAATGCTTTCCCACTTCCATTACGGAATCTTAAGAGGTTGAAGCTTACCAGACAGTTTCTGGTGTTTAATCTTTACTTTCTGGCATATCAAACACTTGGACACATAAACAACTATATCTTTCTTCATGCTCGGCCACCAAAAGTTTCTCCTCAAGTCCTGGTACATCTTAGTAGCCCCATGGTGGATAGTGAATTGGACCTTATGAGCCTCTGACATCACCTCCTCAGTCAATGGACCTTTAGGAATTACAATCCTCTTCTGGAACATCAATAATTCGTCCTCATTCTAAGACACACCATCTTGGTTTTTACCTAATCAGGGAACTCTCTTTGCACTTGCGCCTCTATAATCTTCTGCATTAGCTCATTTTCCACTCTCACAGTCTCCATCTTAAGAAGTGCACCCCCAAACAGATAGGTCATTGTCAAATCCCAAAACTTCTCAATCACATAAAAGTCGCCCATCATCAAACTGGATAGACTCACGGATTTCCAACTCAAAGCATCAGCTACCACATTGGCTTTGCCCGGGTGGTACTTCAACGCAAAGTCGTAGTCCTTCAGGAATTCCATCCATCTTCTTTTTCTCATGTTCAGCTCCTTCTGGTTATGCTAGTACAGTTGGGAGTTTGATGTATGCCATGATTTGTACGATTCCTTATATTGCTCAAGTAGTAAGAGTATTTAGCATGTATATGTCCAAGCCAGGAAAGGAGCATTGGATGGCGGTGATAAAATGTAACGCCCCATCTGTAACTGATTAATTAACATTCATATGATAGTAAGCGCAACATGCTCAACTTAATTAATTCGGAAGCTAACTAAATAAATTTTCTCTTTTTCCTTATGTATTGTAACTTTTTCACTTTCATGGCCAAAATAAAACGGACAACATTTTGTCTGTATTTTGGACCGCCCAGATAATTCCCAACATGATAATTTCAACCTGATTGACAGTTTAATATAATTCAGGTATACCACAACATAAATAAAACATATTTCCCAGCCATCCATGCATGGCCTAGGCTACCTCATAATCATACTGTCTCAAAATAACATCTGTTTTTCGTTATATTTGTGGTATGTCTGACCTTGGGTTATGTTATGAAGGCGTGAAGGGCTCAAGGGGACAAGAATTATTAGAGCTGAGATGCTTTATGGATGCTGATTGGGGAGATGACATTGATAGTAGAAGTCTACAAGTGGATATATTGTTTCGTCATTCGACAGAGCTATCAGTTGGATGAGTAAGAGGCAGAGCATTGTTGCTTTATCTACTACAAAGGATGAGTACATGGCCTTGACACATGCTGTCAAAGAAGCTATTTGGTTGTAGAGGTTGTGCAAAGAGCTTGGGTTTGCACAAGGAGAGATGCTTGTTAGGAGTGATAGTCAGAGCACCATTTTATTGGTTAAGAACTCAGGTTTCCATGCGAGGATCAAGCGTATCGGCATACAATACCATTTCATCAGAGAGAAGATTAATGACAAGATTGTATTGCTGGAGAAGGTTGACACAAAGGTCAAAATTGCTGATTGTCTAACCAAGGCAGTGACTTTAGAGAAGTTTGAATGGTGTACAACTGCATTGAGATTGAATTAACATGCAAAGCATTCTCCAAGTGGAAGAATGTTGGGTATGGCTCCCATTTCGCATACTAATAAGGGTCGTTGTTGGCGAAGTCAGCAGAAAGCATATAGGGTCTCGTTATGTGCCTCTGACTTATTGTATTTTTATTTTTTTTAATAGTTTAGGCTTGAGCCTATAAATAGCTGCTATTAGGATTTTTAAAATCATATTTATATTCTCTTGTAATGAGTGACAGTAAGGTGAATATATTACAGACAAGCTGAACGTAGTCTACATTAGGTGAACCAGAATAAATCACTGTATCAATTTCTCTCTTCGCTTTCTCTTTTTGTTTTTCGATTTGTGTGTGTTGATTTCTAATAGTTTTCTCTCTTTCTCGCTTCATAAAGTAGCTATATAAGTAAGTAGCTTCTACTATTATTGTATTCACTTTTTCATATTCAATAAAAGATAACTTTCTCAAGTTAAAGTTTGTTCTTCTAAGATGAGAGATAGCATTTAGAGAGAAAAGTGTGCAGCTATAACCATTAATAATTGAAAAATAAATGACAAAGACTGATAAAATACATGTACATTAATAACAAATAATAAAATTAATTATTAAAATTTATTCTCTTAATTTTCCAATCAACAATTATAACTTCACACTTTTTTTCCTCTAAATCGCACTTAACCACTTTGACTATAGAAGAATCCAAATCCCAACTAAAACAAAATCCTATAGTTTAGTTCACCAAACAAAAAAACTTTGTATATAACTTAATGTTGCCAACGCTCAACATTATGGGTATGGCCCCCATGTGCAACTTAAATCAAAATGTGGCCGGTGCACATGAATAATAAAAAAGACAACAATTTTATTTTTTTTATTTTTTTTGACATCTAAGGGAAAAATAAACAACAAAAACCGAAAGTGAAAAACTAAGCACACAACCTTGGTAGGCTAATACAACAAATTTAATGTAAAGTTATTACATAAACCTTATCGCAGCATAGAACTTATTGGTTGTTCTTTATGTTGTCCTTTTTATTTAGTTATAATTTTTTTAAAACAGTTGGTACTGTTTCATTAAAAAAACACAT
>JAVKPL010010359.1:0-44419 GCA_032173675.1 Gastrolobium villosum | reverse complement strand
CACGCTCACAGCGCGAGAATGGCGCTCAGAGCGTGGGAAGAAGAAAATTGGCAGAAGGTCCCGCGCTGAGAGCGCGAGATCCGCGCCATCAGCGTGGGAGGCGCGAAAGGATGGAAATTCAAATTTCACATTTTAGGTCAAAATCTCTTATAAAAAGAGACTCAACCCTTGAAGAAGAGATCATATCAGAACACACCACAAGACCTAGATCCGGCTGAAGGAAGAGGGCGTTCTTCGTGTTCGTCGTTCCGTTCTTGTATTCTTCTTCTTCTATTTTCAGTTCATGTTGAAATCAGATCAGCGATCATGATGTTGATTGGCTAGATCTATTTCTGTAGTCAGGGGCATGATCCCTTTGTAAACAATTGCTACAAGGATTGAATCATTTTATGTATTGAGTTAATATATTTCATCTTTTATCTTGAGCGTATTGATATTATTTCTGTTAGATCTGATCAACCTAATAGGGAATAATATTCTGGGGATCAGGATTCACAATAGGGATGTTGGAATACTGATCCTGAAAGGAGATAAAGATGACTCTCCATGCATGTTCTAGGGATAGACTTGTATGGATTGCAGTCGTGGGATTTATCTACATAATGCTTATTTCAGGCGGAATTACTAAGGGATTAGGGTTCCAATTGAAGTAAAGGGTTAGATCGCCAAGGGATTGGGATCTAACTAATTATTTCTAAAAGATGATAATTTGTCTGAGTTGTTAATTTCAATAGGTTTTATGAATCAATCCGAAGTAAAATTGGGAACAATTGGTGAATGTACCCTGGCTACAGTCTTCTTCATCACTTTTTCTACAAAAACATTCCTTCATCTATTTTAAGTCTTTTTCAGAAAAATACAAAAACAAATCTTTCACTTTTATTGTCATTTAATTACAATTATTTGTCAACAACCAATCGATTTATCTAACTTAAGAGGACTGGTTATAGTAGTAATTGTGTATCAATCCCTGTGGAGACGATACTTACTTATCACTTTATTACTTGGAACGATCGGTGCACTTGCCGAGATCGCAACAAGTTTTTGGCGCCGTTGCCGGGGATTGTAAATTCAATATTACAAATAACCGTTGATCTTTGAGATTGGATTTTATTTTTTATTTTATTTTATTTTTTTATTATTATTATTTTTATTTTTATTTTATTATTATTATTATTATTTTTTATTCTTTTTTTTTTTCTTTTTCTATCTTGTTTTGTTTTGTTCAGGTGCTACTAATAATTTTCTCTGATTTTTATGCGAGGTAGACTTCCGCCTAAAGACTTTGTAATAGATTCTGAAATTACAAGGACAGAAAAGCAACTAAGGAAGGCTGCTAGGCAGATCATTTGGGAAGATTTGAAGCACATACCTTTACAACTAATTCAAGAAATGGCAGAAAACAACAATGTTGGTCATGGACGAGGAGGAAATGCCAACAATCAACCTCCAAGACTATTGAATACAATTCTGACTCCAGTATTCAATAGGGTCAATTCAAGCATAGTAAGGCCGAACGTGGAGGCCAACAATTTTGAACTCAAGCCATCATTAATTTCTTTGGTGGAAAGGGTTCAATTTTCTGGTGCTGATGATAAAGATCCACATGAGTTTATAGACCGATTCTTGATGGTCTGTGATACAACCAAACACAATGGAGTATCTACAGATGCTATCAGGTTTCGATTGTTCCCTTTCGCTGTTAAGGGAAAAGCATTGAGGTGGATCGAACGACAGCCAGCAAACAACATCCTTACATGGGAAGATTTGTCCAGCAAATTCTTTGATCATTTCTTCTCCATGGAAAAATATAATCAGCTGGTGAATGAAATCACAAACTTTCGCCAGTTGGAAGGAGAATCACTCTGTGCAACATGGAATAGATTCCAGGAACTAAACAGGAAATGTGCACATTACGAAGGAGATGATGACAGAAAAGTGGTGATATTCTTCAATGGAATCACCCCTGAAACAAGGATGATAATAAATAGTGCCGCTGGAGGTTCTATTCGGGAAAGCACATCTGAGCAGGCTATTGAGTTGATCAAAAAGCTTGCAAGAAATGAAAATGAAAGTGTGCTAGTTCCCACACAAAGAGCAGTAACAAAACCAGCAGATAGTGATGTAATATCATTATCTAAAAAGTTTGACAGCTTGAGTGAGAAATTTGACAAGTTTCAAGTGTCAAAAGTTCAAGCAACTCCTCTAGTTTGTGATAAATGCCAAGAAAGTCATGAATCCGAAGAATGGCCTAATTCGTTGTCAGATGATTCACCTCAACAGGTGCAGGTGAATGGTATATGGTATGATCAGTGCCCTCAGCAGAATTTTCAGAGAAACCAGAATTTTCCTGGTGGTGGTAACAATAATTTTCAGCGGAGGACTCAAGGAGCTGGCATGGAGTTCAAATTCAATAATAACAATTATGCTCAATCTTCGCAGAATCAACAAAGAGAGCCGGCTGAGTGGGAAAAAGCTTTTGCTCAGATGGCTAAGGCTTCTAATGAGATGGCTCAACACACTAATGCTTTTATGGAGGAGACTAGAGCCAACAATAAAAACACAAATGCTTCTATTAAGAACCTGGAGAATCAGATAGGCCAGCTGGCAAAGCAATTTTCAGAAAGAATTCCAGGTACTTTTCCAAGTAATACAATTATCAATCCAAAAGAGGATTGCATGTATATTACAACTAGAAGCGGGAAAGTAGTGGCAACCCCAGAAAAGCCGAACACAAAGATGGAAGCTAAGAAGAAGCTTAAGGAGGTTAAGGAGCCAGAAAATGAAATTGAAAAACCTGTGGAAGAAGAAAAGCCAGTTGAGAAGAAGAAGTTTGAGCTGAGCCATGAATATGTGATGTCTCAAGCACCTTATCCAGCAAGGTTCAAGAAAGAGGCTTATAACAAGCATTATGACAGGTTTTTAGACATCTTCAAGAAGCTACACATAAACATACCTTTTGCTGAAGCTTTGTCTAGCATGCCAAATTATGCAAAGTTTATGAAGGACTTGTTGTCAAGGAAGCACAAACTGCAGGAATGCCAAACGGTGACACTCACTGAGGAGTGTAGTGCTATTATTACCAAGAAGGTCCCGCCTAAGCGTAATGATCCAGGGAGCTTCAATATCCCTATTGAAATTGGGAACAGAAAAATCAGTCGGGCATTGTGTGATCTTGGGGCTAGCATTAATCTAATGCCCCTTTCTGTTTGCAATTCCTTGGGGATTACCGAGTTGAAGCCTACTCAAGCATCTTTACAACTTGCTGATAAGTCCTCAAGGAAGCCAAGCGGAATAATAGAAGATGTTCTTGTGAAGGTGGGCAAGTTCATCTTCCCTGCTGACTTTGTGGTGTTGGATATGGAAGGAGAAGCTGCAATGCCTCTTTTGCTGGGTAGACCTTTCTTAGCAACATCCCGGGCACGGATTGATGTTGAAAACGGGAAGCTTGAGCTAAGGATGAATGAGGAGACTGTTACCATCAATGTCTTTGATTCTTTAAAACAGTCTTCTCATAAAGACGATTGTTTTAGTCTGGAAGTCTTAAAGGAAAAGAAAAGTGTAGCGGTTGAAGTTTCTAGAAAAGCAGATGATGTCAAAGAAAACGGTGCCACGAAGGTGGAGTTGAATGAGTCTCCTAAAACTTTAAGAGATATCTTCTTGTGTAACAAGGTAGTGACTGAAGCACTGAAGGAAGAGGAGACTGAATTGAAAGACAAAGATCCCTCTGCTCATACCAATAAAATTCTAAATAAGGATGATGACAAACATGAGAAGAAATCTCAAGGGAGGAGTCATCCTACAATGAAGAAGGTACTGAGAAATGAGGTGATCAAACTCTTTGATAAGAGTTGGAAGAGACACCGGAAGCTAAAATTTGACAAGAGACATAGAGATTCTATCTCTAAGAAGAATCAAAGCTTCAAAGAGTTTCTAACATGACTCCATGGTTTGGGCCAAATCTGGGAATGGTGGCTCCAAACACCAAGGCAGCCAATACCACCAGATCCTCCATTTGCTGAGTCATCCCACACTGCTGAGGGGGATGACATGGAGGTTTGACTTTATCTCCTTGCTGACGGAGATTTTGTACATTAGTTTATTTTCCTGTTTTGTATTTTAGTTAGTATATTTTTCTCTGATGTTTTAATGTGCGCATTATAGTCTCTTCTATATGCCACTGCTTGTTCCATTGTGCAGGTTTTCCTTCTTGTGGTTTAATTATTGCTGAGGACAACAATGCTCTAAATCTGGGAATGGTGGGCTTGCGCCTTAGAACTGCAATTCTTCTATCAGGGGAGATATCCTAACTCTTTTCATTTTCTTAGTTATTTTTTATAGTTATTTGGTGTGCCATTAAAAAAAAAATGTGTTTTGAACAAATCCCAGGTTTAAATGTGCTCATCTTGTTAATGTACATGATTAAATTCTTGGAATATATTGTATGACTTTCTGGCATAACATTGCATAGGCATAATTAGATTGCATGATTACTCGTTTGTCTGAGTTAATATTGTGAAATTCTGATAATGTCTGAGGTCAATTTTCTTGAGTCTGCATTGATACCATAGCTGTGAGGTTTTGAGCCTAAACACTGAAATTTTTGTTGAGAGGTCTCACTGTTGTAATACTCTAGAACTTGATTTGTTTCTCTATTATGCATGCATTGATTGATATGATAAAGGCATTTTGTTCTTAATTGCTATTGGCCAAAATAACTCACCTGTATGAGATTTTCCCTTGCTAGCCCTTTGAGCCTGAACTTAATTCTTGATAAATGACCTGTGACCTGATTGATGGCTTAGCCTATATCCATTTTTCGTGACTTACCTTGATTGAGATTGAATCATTGAATGTGTTGAAAATAAAATAAAGAAATTGAGGTAAGCTCCACAAAGGTCAAGTGATTAAGGGATTAAAAAAAAAAAATCATCTATGCCCTTATATAAAAAAAAAAGGAAAAGAGTAAAAGGTGGGCTGGAAGGAATTAATTCCCGAAATTCTGTGGGAATGTTAGTGGAACAAAAATCATTGAATTGAATGTGTTAAAGTAATATCAGTTTTCAATCTCATTGTTGTTTGAGCTACTATCCATATATTCCTACCCTGTTATCCCGGCCAAGTTACAACCTGTGAAGTCCTTTTGATCAATTAATGCATGTGTGTGATTCTTCATTTTTAAGAATTTTTTAGAATATGATCAAGCCTATGGTAGTGTTATAGCTTTGAGTGATTGAGTGCTCATTATACCCTTAAACACTGAGTGTTAAATGAATATTATTTATCTGTGTGAGGGGTAACCAATGTAGACTTGTATCACTAAGAAGCTGATGACATTATTGGGAGTTTATGATGTTAAGTCAGGCATGCATGGCATATTGTGTCTGAGAGTGTCTCTGGAATGTTATGTTGGATTAATTAAATATGTCATGGACTGAGTCTTTTACATTGCTGGGGACAGCAACGTTTAAATCTGGGAATTATTTGATATGCGATCAGCATATAAGGAATTGTAAGATAAAAAGAGGAAGAATGTTACTTAATCTGATGCAAGAAAAGGGCAAAATCACTGTTAATTTGTCAAATATCTTAATCTGAAGTTATATACTGATTTTATGTTGATTTCATAGGAGAAATGCACAAATTAGAGCTGAAAAGGACAAAGTGAAACTAAAGGCCCACGCTACGAGCGTGGGAATGGCGCTTGCAGCATCAGAGGATCGCGCAACTGTTGAATTCAGATTTTAAATTCGAAATTTGAATTCAAATTTATTTTAATTAAATCTTTCCGTTAAACGTTTCTGTAATAAATTCATACTTTAATATTTTCGTTATAACGTTTATGTAATAAATTGTAAGGTTTCCGTTATACATTTCGTCAGAAGGGCAATCTTGTAATTTCACGCTCACAGCGCGAGAATGGCGCTCAGAGCGTGGGAAGAAGAAAATTGGCAGAAGGTCCCGCGCTGAGAGCGCGAGATCCGCGCCATCAGCGTGGGAGGCGCGAAAGGATGGAAATTCAAATTTCACATTTTAGGTCAAAATCTCTTATAAAAAGAGACTCAACCCTTGAAGAAGAGATCATATCAGAACACACCACAAGACCTAGATCCGGCTGAAGGAAGAGGGCGTTCTTCGTGTTCGTCGTTCCGTTCTTGTATTCTTCTTCTTCTATTTTCAGTTCATGTTGAAATCAGATCAGCGATCATGATGTTGATTGGCTAGATCTATTTCTGTAGTCAGGGGCATGATCCCTTTGTAAACAATTGCTACAAGGATTGAATCATTTTATGTATTGAGTTAATATATTTCATCTTTTATCTTGAGCGTATTGATATTATTTCTGTTAGATCTGATCAACCTAATAGGGAATAATATTCTGGGGATCAGGATTCACAATAGGGATGTTGGAATACTGATCCTGAAAGGAGATAAAGATGACTCTCCATGCATGTTCTAGGGATAGACTTGTATGGATTGCAGTCGTGGGATTTATCTACATAATGCTTATTTCAGGCGGAATTACTAAGGGATTAGGGTTCCAATTGAAGTAAAGGGTTAGATCGCCAAGGGATTGGGATCTAACTAATTATTTCTAAAAGATGATAATTTGTCTGAGTTGTTAATTTCAATAGGTTTTATGAATCAATCCGAAGTAAAATTGGGAACAATTGGTGAATGTACCCTGGCTACAGTCTTCTTCATCACTTTTTCTACAAAAACATTCCTTCATCTATTTTAAGTCTTTTTCAGAAAAATACAAAAAACAAATCTTTCACTTTTATTGTCATTTAATTACAATTATTTGTCAACAACCAATCGATTTATCTAACTTAAGAGGACTGGTTATAGTAGTAATTGTGTATCAATCCCTGTGGAGACGATACTTACTTATCACTTTATTACTTGGAACGATCGGTGCACTTGCCGAGATCGCAACAGTAGTGGAAAATTTTAGTAGTAGGAATATCCCTCCTCTATTTAACTAGCTATGTTAACAAATAACTACCAAAGACAAACTACCAAAGAAAAACTACAAAATCACTATATCCTTAATTAGTTTGCAAAATGAGTTAATTAACCTGGAGCAGCATATCCAAAGGTGCCTGCAAATAAGGTCCAATTGGTTGAATTAGGATTGAGAAGCTTAGCAGTTCCGAAGTCAGAGACATGACCCACATATTCCAAATCCAAAAGAACATTCTTGCTTGATATATCTCGATGAACAATTGGAGGCGAGCAGTCCTGGTGTATATAGCATAAAGCATTAGCTACATCTTTAACCACATTCGCCCTCCTATTCCAACCAAATTCAGTTGCTTGTTCATCATTTTTCAAAATCATCTCCACACTACCCTTCTCCAAGAACTCATAAACCAGAAATGAGTATCGTGAATGTGAACAAAACCCATATAACTTGACAATGTTGCGATGTCGAATTTCTGTCAAAGCTTGGATCTCACTTGTGAAAGCTTTTAGATTGGAGATTTCTTCATTTGGTGATGAATGGAGTTTCTTCACAGCAACAACTTGACCCGCGGGCAACTCTGCTTTGTAAACACTTGCATGCCTTCCAACCCCAATAAGATGTTTGTTGTCAAACTCTTCTGTGGCTTCAATAATGTTCTCATACACCATTTTTCCATCAAAACTCCATATTGCAAATAGATTTTGAGGTTGATATTCTGCACCCTGGTTTTCTTTTATGCTTGAAGATCGACAAAGATGATAAGAGCCTCCAATAACAAAGAGTACTAGCAGTAGAATGCCCAAAGTAAGTGGTAAAACTACCAATATGACTTTGTTAGTCTTATGATGATGGGATCTGCCAATTGATGAAGGGCAAGGCTCCAAGCCAGAGATATTACCACAAAAGCCACTATTATTTCTCAAAGCTTCAATGGTGGCGTTATTAAAGGCAGGAATATTTGGAAGTGGACCCTGTAAATGGTTGTATGATATATCAACAGATGTCAAGCTTAACATACCTTCAAAGCTGGAGGGAATGATACCAGAAAGATTATTATGCGAGAGATTCAATATTTCTAAGTATTCCAGCTGTCCAAGCACGACTGGTATTGTTCCGCCCAAAACATTTCCACTAAGATCAAGACTTCGAAGAACTTTGAATTGGCCAAACTCAACAGGAATATTTCCTATAAAATTATTTTGGCTCAAATTTAAGTTCAACAACTTAGGCAACCTTACAAGATGCTCTGGGATGAAGCCACTAAAATTATTCCCTGCAAGCTCCAAGGTATCAAGTTCGGGCAATGATGTTATTTGCACGGGAACATTTTCTGAAAGACGATTGTTACTTATCAAGAGTTTGATCAATGAAATCAGTTTACCTAACTCATTTGGAATTTTTCCTGTGAGATGGTTTGAAGAGATGTCAAGTTCATGTAAGTTGATTGCATTGCCTAGTTCTCGTGGTATGACACCTGATAAATTATTGTTGGAGATCTTGAGGCTTGCGAGGCTATAGCACTTTCCCCAATTTGGTGAAAGATGACCATAAAAATGATTGTCACTCAATTCGATGTAGTTCAATTTTGGATATATGCCAAAATCATCTGTTATATTTCCAGTTAGTTGGTTTTGTTGAAGCCGAACTCTTATTAGGCTAGAGAAATTCTTCAAACTCTTTGGAACGGGGCCAGTAAAATGGTTACCGAAAGCAGAAAGGTTTCTCAATTGTCCACCAATGCAAATGTTGTGAGGCAAATGACCAATAAAATGATTATAGTTTAACTGCATATTTTCCAAATTAATCAAGTTGCCAATTGAGGATGGTATTGACCCAGTAAGTTCATTTGAATATAAATTTAACAGAGTGACCTTTGTCAAATTTCCAATAGTGGAAGGAATTGTTCCAGAGAATTTATTTTGAGAAAAGTCAACTGTCTCCAAATTAGCCAAATTACCAATTGAGGGCGGTATTGGCCCAGTGAGATTATTTGAGAATAAAGATAATACACTGACTTTTGTCAAATTTCCAATAATGGAAGGAATTGGTCCAGAGAGTTTGTTTGCAGCAAGTCCAACAAATTCTAAGTTAACCAAGTTACCAATAGTGAAAGGAATTGGTCCTGAGAGTTTGTTTGTGTGAAAGCTAAGAGTCTTCAAATTAATCAAGTTACCAATTGAGGATGGTATTGACCCAGTAAGTTCATTTGAGAAAAAATTTAACCAAGTGACCTTTGTCAAATTTTCAATCGTGAAAGGAATTGGTCCAAAGAGTTTATTTTCAGAAAAGTCAACTAACTCCAAATTAATCAAGTTACCAATTGAAGATGGTATTGGTCCGGTGAGATCATTTGAGAATAAATATAATATTCTAAGTTTTGTCAAATTTCCAAGAATGGAAAGAATTGGGCCAGAGAGTTTATTGTTTTCAAGGTAAACAGTCTCCAAATCAACCAAGTTACCGATCGAAGGTGGGATTGGCCCTGTGAGATGATTGCCACTGAGATCTAGACAAGAGAGTTTGGACAACACAACAATTTGGGGTGGAATACTTCCATTCAAGGAGTTGAGACTCAATATCTATAGTGAGAATGTTTGGAAGTAAAGTGAAGTTGAGGTATTGAAGCGTACCTCTTAATCCACAATTTGTAAGATTAACGCTGGACACAGACCTGGACACGTCACACTCAACTCCGAGCCAATTATTGCAAGGACTGCTGCCACTCCATGAAGATAGCAAAGCCTGGCTTTGGTTGTGAAGGCTGGTTTTCCATTTCAACAAAGCATTTGCTTCTCTGGATTGTAGTGTGGCTGAAGCAGCAGCAACATCACAAGAAAAGACCATTAACATTGCACAAAAACACATTACAAGAAGCCCCCAAAATGGAATGAGCTTCATTGTTGGAAAAATGAACATAGTGGCGGGTATAGGGTGAATTCTTCAATCACTGTTTGTCTAATGCAATCAGAGACTGATATGCAATTCGTGGGATGTTTGCAGATACTTATACGCAGAAAGTCACTCCCTAAAGAACCAAAGTCAAGAACACGAGTCATGAAGTCTTGATAAGTTTATGTATCAACAGATATTTACGTTGCGTTTGAAAAGGATTTAAAAAAAAATATTACAGAATATTTATTTTACAGAGTATTCTTTTAATCTTTACGAAATATATTAACACAATTGTTTTTAGATTTTTTATTTTATTTTAAAATAATATATTTTGTTGCAGTGTCTCGTCGAGTGAGAGTTTATTCACGGCATGGGTACGTATTTATTAGGATGAACAGAAATAATAGAAACACGACACGAGAGTAATATAAAATGATATTTTGTGCGGAAATAAAGGTATTTTTATAATTTTAATTTATTTTAGTATTTTAATAATTTTTATATTTATAATTTTTTAGATTTTAATATAAAATGATGTCATTTTAAAAATAAATACAGATAATTTATCTGCAGTAATTACGACCCACATAATTTTCCGTATAAAATATGAAAAATAATAATCTCATGTCGCATAAAACATCTATCTTATGTCATACATTCATAGAATTTCATATCAATTTTTTTTTTTCATTTTAAATTATGGAACCACATATTTGTATCACCATCTAAGTGTCTCATCTAAAACATGAAATTATTAAATCCCATAAAATATGCAACATGTCAGTCAAATAGAGTCAAGATAGATAGCGAAGGCAATTAGCAAAAGTCATCCACTGGAGTGTTGCGTATTCAACACGGAATTCCAGACTTATGCAAAAAGTCACTCACGCATAAACCAAAGTCATCAAACTGACTCCTGAAGTCTTGTTAGATTTATTTGGAGTTGGAGATACGTTACGTTGCGTATGCAAAGGTTTAGAAAAAGATCTTTCCCTTTTTTTCATAAATATTAGGATCGGTGGTACTCACTCATCTTTTTTCATGTTTCAATTCTCTTATAATTTTTTTTTAATTACCTTAAGTAATTCAAACTCAAACCTATTTTTGTATATTTTCTATTCATATTTATATTACTTATAAATTTATCTATTTTTAGTATAAGACATGGAAATATTTTTTAAGAATTTTATATGATAATATCATTCCGTATAAAATCAAAAATAAATTTTATTCTTAAATCATATTTTAACCATTCATTTAGTAGACAAATGTTAACTAACATTATTTAGTTAATTATTAAATAAATTAATTATAAGTTTGGAACGGACCGGCCATGCATCAGAATCGATTCGACCCGATGCAATGCGGCCGATTTTCGTGAAAATTGGTGACCTGGTCGGTTAATCGGTGGCTCGGCCCGATCCAAAAAAAATTCAAAAAAAATCATAATTGACATATTTGAATGCTTTTTACTTATTTGCTTACATAGGTTATGTACCTACAATACTAATATTATCTCAACTATGCAATATACAGGAAATCTTGATTTGATTTACAGTTAGAGATGTCGTTTATTGAACCTGAAGTCTCATATCACGATCATTATATTTTTGTTTAATCCTTTATTGTATAATAATGTGTAATTTATTATTTTTTATATTAAAATATTTGAAATTCTTATCATGTTTATTAGATATTTGAGTATGTCTATGTTTTTTTAATATAAATTATAAAATTACATATAATTACTAGGTCATGTGGTTCAACCAATAATCTAATATATCGACCGAACCAATTTTAACAACTTTGATTCGGCTAAAATTAAGGTTCAAACTTGTTTATTTTGTATCATATATAATGTAAGTTAAATATCAATTTTGTGTTAAATATCAGTTTTGTATTGTACCAAATATATATATGTATGGGAAAGGATCCGTTTATAATTTTAATTTACAAATTACACTAAGTATGAACAGTCATACACTCTTGATTGAAGTATGACCGGTCATACTTAATGTAGTTTGTAAGAGTTAGTAAATAAAAAATTTGTAAAAATAACATTCCTCTATATATATCAATTTAGTATAACGTCACTTGTACAATTACTCACAAGCACAAAAAAAAAGTTTCTCATTATATATACCCTGCATACAAGATACATGTTATATATATAGGCTTTGGTGGACTATGCAATTGCGAACCAACAAGGAAAGTCTCAAATGGAGAAATTATTGGGATGAGTGAATTTAATCCGTAAGCGAAAAGATATTATAAATGGATTTGATCCACCCTTCATGCCAAATGGAAATTTGTGTGAGGAAACATGTTAGAAATATGTAAAACCATTAATAATCTCACTCAAGAGCTTAAGTTTTTAGGTTGAATTGGTTTGTTATAGTTTTCAAACCATTACATACATCCCTAATGAATATAAATAAGGAGAAATTGGACCATGTCAAAACATTTGCCAAATAAGGCATTGTATCAACCATTATTACTCGGATGTAACAGTAAAATTTTCTTAGTAATTGTCACAAGTACGTAAAGGATTAAGTCTCAAGAGGCCTATTCAAAATATAATATAAAATTATTCATCTATCTTCACCTAACAGTTTAAGTAATGAATTATATTACATATCTAACATTACCTATCATGGTATGTGGAAGCATTCCTTCAATGAGATTGTATTGTATATACTTATTCGTTTGTTATGTCACCACTATAATATAATTGTTCAGTATCAAAAAGAAGATACTATACATACTCCAATAACAGGATGAATAAAACAAATGATTGTCCAGTTGAGAGAAGTTGACAACACAAAGCTCTCTCTTAATCCTTGTGTTGTGTTTCTCTGATTCTGAGAGAAGCAGCCAACTGTGTTTAGATTGTCCAGCTGCTAAATAATGTACATGGGACTGTTTAGTTTGATATTTGAGAAATGGATTTGTCCAGAGTTTGGACTTTGCAGCACTTTCTCATATATTATTTTAGAAGTTTTCGAAGGAGTAAAGGCGGCAATACCAGTTTTCAAGAATAACTTTTTCTGTATTCTTGTGTTTCTTTTATCCTTCTGCATTCTTTCTCAATTAGACATAAAGAATGCTTTCTTAAATGGGGACTTACATGAGAAAGTTTACATGGATCCACCACCTAATTTTGAAGAGGGAGATGGTTCAGTATGCATGTTGAAGAAGTCTCTTTATGGAATTAAACAATCCCCTTGAGAGTGGTTTGAAAAGTTTACTCGTGCTGTTAAAGAAAGAGGATTTATCCAAGTTCAGACTGATCACACTTTATTTTTTAAACACTCTAGTGGCAAAATTGCTATCCTCATTGTTTATGTTGATGACATAATTGTCACAGGTGATGACTGGGAGGAAATAAAATCTTTAAAGGGGAGTTTAGCTAATCTGTTTGAACTGAAGGATCTTGGATCACTCAAATATTTCCTTGGAATGGAAGTTGCTCGTAGCAAGGCGGGAATTTCCTTATCTCAAAAGAAATATATCCTAGACCTGCTACAAGAAACAGGTATGCTTGGTGCAAGCCTGCAGAAACTCCAGTTAAACCCAATTTTAAATTAGGAATTGAAGATGGAAAAGATGTTGACAAGGAGCAGTACCAAAGGTTGGTAGGGAAGCTGATCTACTTATCTCACACTCGGCCTGATATTGCATTTGCAATTAGCATGGTTAGCCAATTCATGCATTCTCCTAAGGAAAAGCACCTTAGTGCAGTTTATAGAATCCTCAAGTACCTCAAAAACACCCCTGGTCGAGGAATGCTCTTTAAAAGGGGGCATAAGAGGATGATAGAAGTCTATACAGATGCTGATTGGGCTGGCTCTGCAATGGATCGAAGATCCACTTCAGGATATTGTACCTATGTCTGGGGAAATCTTGTGACCTGGAGAAGTAAGAAACAAACTGTTGTTGTCAGAAGCAGTGCAGAAGCAGAATTCCGGGCCTTAGCCCATGGCATTTGTGAAGGAATCTGGTTAAGAAGACTCCTTGAAGAATTAAAGATATCTTATTCTCTACCTGTGAGACTCTATTGTGATAATAAAGCTGCAGTCAGTATTGCTCAAAATCTTGTACATCATGACAGAACCAAACATGTAGAGGTTGATTGTCATTTTATCAAAGAAAAATTAGAGGAAGGTAGTGTATGTTTGTCATATATACCTACCAAGGAGCAAATAGTCGACATTCTCACCAAAGGATTACACAAACCCATCTTTGAGGATTTAATTAACAAGTTGGGGATGATCAATATATATCTCCCAACTTGAGGGGGAGTGTAGAATATTCTAGAGTCTTTTACTTGTTTCTAGCTACTAGTCTCTTTGAGTAGTGTGATGCCTCTTCAGTTACTGTGTATTTTATTTATTACTTCATCTCCTTAACTACTTTGTAATCTATATATAAAGATTCCTTTAGGTATCATTCAATATATGAAAAAAAAAAAAAAAAATACATTTCAATCTTATATTTCTTCGATACCTAACCTACTACACATGCACCGTTGTAAATGCAAAATATCATATGACGTAAGATGTTTCAATTTCATAAATTTTTGTAAAATGTAAAAAAATATTTTCAAATGAAATTACAAAACTACGAAAAAATCATAAACACGATACCTTCCTTTCCGGTGGGAAGGAATAAATATATAATGAAATCAGTGTAGAATATGACAACTCCAGAAGCCTAAAAAACAAAAACATATCCATCAATCATAGTAATTCACCTAGTGTATGCTTGGATGAATGAATTTGGAGGGGAGGAGAAATTTTTCATTCTAAATAAGCTCTCTGTTAATTTGACAGTTTTTTAAAAGACAAAACTTGAGTAAAGTTACTTGGGTGCTTATGTTTTTGTTCTCCAATAAAAACATAACGTGTACTACTTTTTACACCTCCACTATGAACACTTTTTTTTTTTTTGGTAAACATCCACCATGAACACTTTAATAAGGACTAAGGAGGATGAGGTGCTTATGTTTTTGTTCTCCAATAAAAACATAACGTGTACTACTTTTTACACCTCCACTATGAACATTTTTTTTTTTTTGGTAAACATCCACTATGAACACTTTAATAAGGACTAAGGAGGATTAGGTGGTTAAAAAATTAGACATGTTATTTTATAATAGAGAATAGCACCATAAGCACATAAATATCTTTAACCAAGTTTTGTCATTTTTTTCTAATAGAAGACTAGGGTTTTATTAATCTCATGTTAAAGGAGATAGTTATCTCATGTCATAGAGATAAATATATGAGTTCCACTACCTGGAAAAAAAAAAGATAGCACAGTTATCGAATGGTGTGTGGGAGAAAAAATTTATCTCATGTAACATCAGAATAGTTTTTCGCAAAAGACTATTATGTGACCTTCATATAATTCCTTATTGATTTTTATAAACATTTTTTAATTCTTTCAATTTAGAACTGAAAAGTCATCCCTCCCCTCCCTTCCCTGTCAAACGCCTTTATCCGAGCATACTCTTAGGCATCAAATGGTATATGAGTAAAATATTATTAAGAAAATAACAGTCAATATCCTCAAGAATTGAATATCAATAAAAGCATACATTTAATTTCACCCTGAAAACACGCCATCCTTCTGCTAACAGTTTCGACAAGATGAAGCTATTTTTATTTTTTTGGTGAAAAGGATGAAGCTATTTTATTCATAGGGTCTAGTACATATTTCGCTGCGGTCACTAAGCGAATGTACACAATGTTGGGAACTCGGTTCTCTCAAATTTGGCTTGGAAGCCTTAGGTGCGGAAGTCAATCAATAAGATTTGAAACTCGGATCTCGGCAATACCTTGGCCTGTATATCACCAGGTGGGTAGCGCAGCGGAAAATCAAAAACAGATAGGAGAGAGATAGAAGAACACAACCAGATTTTAACGTGGAAAACCTTCTCCAATGAAGAAGTAAAAACCACGGGACCTAGTCCAGATCAAAATCCACTATGAAAATAATGGTTACAAAAATCAAATGCACCAAATTGGTGGTTAACACAACCTTTCAAACAATTGTGATAATCAAACTACCCTAAATATGTTTCTCTCAAACTCTCCATAGAGATCTCTCAAATGCAAAGCATAAAGCTTTGCTCAAACAATTTTCTCTCAAACAAAATCCTCTCATTACCTAGCCTCCACCCCAACTAATGAGTATTTATAGGAGGTGGAAATTAGGGTTAGGGGTATTTTAGGAAAACCCCTCAAATGGGCTTAGCATTGAAGGAGGGCCCAACAAATCTCCCCCTCCGACTTCAATGCGTCGGCTTCAGCATCAACCCGGCTCCTTCACAGCAGTCTTCAAATTTCTTTGCTGGAACCGGCTTCGTCATCATATCCGACCAATTTTGATCAGTGTGCACCTTGACGAGTTCGAGCTCTCCACCTTCCACCACATCCCGAATCCAGTGATACCTCAGATCAATGTGCTTAGTGCGGGAGTGATAGGTCGAATTCTTCGCAAGATGGATTGCGCTTTGATTGTCACAACCCAGCTCGTACTTGTCTTGTTCATGGCCGAGTTCCATGAGGAACTTCTTCATCCACAGCATCTCTTTGTTTGCCTCAGTCGCGGCAATGTACTCTGTAACAGCCCGTGTTAACCCGGTCTGTTAACACACTATCGTATTAAGCCACGCTTAATTAAAATGCGGAATAACTTTTTCTTTAATTCAATTATGACATCATTAACTTAACCAGCTTGATTACTTAATCATTTTCATAAAAATACTGCCTGTATGTAAATTGCAAGACAACTAACTGAATACCTCGTACATAAATATAATAAGTGAGTATCTAAGCCACAGGTCTGCACAAGTAGCCTGGGTCAAAATCCTGATACTTTAATTACAACATTAACCTAAAAGACCAAAGTCAAACATGTGGCATGGACAAACCCCATGCTCACCAAATAAGGCAACAAAGCCCAATAACAGTCATAACATAAACTCAACAGAAAACATAAACAACAGTCGGAAATAAAAACAGCAGTCAGCATATCATCAAATCAACTCAGCTCTGGCCTCCTGCCACCCGAGCCCTCAACATTACCTGATCCTGAAATAAGCGTCCCCAAACGTGGGGTGAGATCTCTAACAAGAAATCTCAGTAAGACAAGGGGTCCTCAAGGAGTCTCCACCCCAAGCTCACTTACATGTGTAATATAAGTTCTAAAAACAGTATTACAGTATAAGTTCTAAAATCATGCGATGCAGCAATTAATCATGTCATGTGTGCTTTCAAATCTACTGGCCAGAGAAATGTAGGAATACGTCTATGCCTACATGAGTACATGGATACTACCTGCACCTCACCCACATGCTTCTCCATCTTGTATGTACTACATACTCAGGATTGCCGTCTAGGTGGACACCACATGCATATCATAATAGCTCATTACATATAAACAGCTCAACAGCATTTCCAAAATATTCAAAGCATGTAACACATCATGCATAAACCCATCCCCATGGGACATGGTGGAACATCAAAATGGCTAAACCGAGGACACGAAAGCTTACCTTGCAAGCTAGCTATCCAAGCCAAGAGTCCAACCACTCACTAGTCCACAAACAGCAGCATCACAATCTGATATGGACCATTAACAAGTCAATATAAATGCATCACAAGCATACAACTTAAAGACTACGCCTTTCCTTTACGTTTTACGTCTTAAGGCTTCCAACAAAGCCATAAGCCCTTAATCATATGATTCTGACTTAGTCCATTTATTACAGAAGTTCAACTTCCTTAAACTTGGGTCCACACACACCCAATAGCTTACTGTTCATACAGTAAGGCTACTGTCTGCGCAGAACCCAGGATATCCGGATATCAGAAGGGGCATATCCGGATATGCCATATCCGGATATCACACTGGACATATCCGGATATGTCATATCCGGATACCCAGATCCCATATCCGGATATCAATATCCGGATACCATATCCGGATACTGATATCCGGATATCTGTTCGACAGATATCCGGATATCTCACGACAGAATGCAGTTTCTGCATTTCGTGAATATCCATCCCAAAGGTCCAACTTTTAACACATGTACACGTTAAAGCATGCATCTTTAGTTCATTTTAGGTTCATATACCTTATACCCTCTTGTTTACTCATTAAACATGGTCAAGACATCAACTTTAAGCATTATAAACCCATGATCATAGTGAGGTAACTTACCAAAGTTCAAAATAGAGGCAAGGTGTGCTCTTGGAGCTCTCCCAAGGTTCCTCAAACTCAGCCTAAGTAGGAGCACGAAAATGGCACACCAAGGTGGGTTCTTGCACCACAAGGTGGCACTTTGAAGCTCACAATGACTACCACAAGGTAGCCATCACTAAAGCTTCAAGTTCAGCTCACTAACCTCACACACACAGCCTTCTCAACTCAGAAAAGGTTGCACCACCCTCACCCAAGACACACTCTAGTTGCTTGGAAGGAGGAATGGTGAAGAAAGAAGAAGAGAAGAAGAAGAAGAAGAAGAAGAAGAAGGCAAGGAAACACCAAGAATGGAGGTGCAAGGGGGCTGCCTCAAAGCTGCAGGGAAAAACTCACGTAGGATCAAGATGCTGCCTAGGGTTTTGTGCTAAGTGGGTCTATTTATAGGCCCAAGCACTAACCGCGCAGTATTAGCCTTAGTAGCAAAGTAAAAGATCTTGATCTCAAACTTCGGATTCTAGACCTACGCATTTTTCTAAGATTTGTCATATTTTTATTTTATTTTTCGGAGCACCTTTCCGGTACGCGCTTTTCCATAGCCAGTATCAGTTCTGGCATCAGATTACGTCGTTTTGACTTGAAACTTGTTTTACAAGTCCTACATAATATTCTAGTAATTATCATGCGTTCGTTATAATTTTCCGGGATACTTTTCCGGTACGCATTTATACCGAGTAGCAGAACCGGTATCTACGCTTTTCTTCCGAAAAGCGACTTTCAGCATTTTTACTCACTCAATATAATTATCTAAGCCCATTAATAATTATTAGGGTCCATTATGGAATCATTTCCTAATTATCATAATTAATTCGCTAATTACCTTAATTAGCGGTGCGGGTTCTTACATTCACCCCACCTTTTTAAGGATTTTGTCCTCAAAATCAGAAACATACCTGTCTCGAAAGTCGGGATACTGTCGGAGAAGCTCGTCCTCTCGCTCCCAGGTACACTCCTCAGGAGTTCTTCCTGACCATTGTACTTTGACCATCGGAATGATCTTGCTCCTAAGCTGTTTCTCGCCTCGGTCGAGAATCTTGAGTGGTCCGACGGGAGTCTTTAGGTTCTCCCGAACCTCCACATCATCCGGCTGCACCACGTGCGAAGGATCTGCTATGTACTTTCGAAGCTGAGACACGTGAAACACGTCGTGGATGTTGGCTAGGTTCGGAGGTAAGGCGAGTCGATAGGCAACTGGTCCTACTCTACCAAGGATCTGGTAGGGCCCAATGAATCGCGGGCTCAACTTCCTCACGCCGAGTGCCCGTCCAACACCGGTGACAGGTGAAAGTTTCACAAACACGTGTTCACCCTCACTGAACTCCAGTGGTCGATGCTTGACATCGTAGTAGCTCTTCTGGCGATTCTGCGCCTGCTTCAACTTTTCTCTGATCATCTGGATCTGAAGGGTAGTATCTTGGACAAAGTCCAAGCCGAAAAGCTCTTTATCTCCAACCTCAGACCAGCAGGTAGGAGTCCGACACCTCCTACCATACAGCGCCTCGTAGGGTGCCATGCCCAGACTAGCATGAAAACTGTTGTTGTATGAAAATTCAACCAACGGAAGGTACCTATCCCATGCAGAACCCTGCTCCAACGTGCAAGCTCTCAGCATGTCCTCCAATGTCTGGATGGTCCGCTCAGTCTGTCCGTCAGTCTGAGGGTGATAGGCGGTACTCAATCTCAACTGCGTACCAAAAGCCTCCTGCAGCGCCTCCCAGAACCGAGATGTGAACTTCAGGTCCCTATCACTGATGATACTCTCGGGCACCCCGTGAAGCCTCACGATCTCGCGGACATATAGCTTGGCCAACTGCTCTGTAGTGAAGCTCACCTTCACTGGAAGAAAATGGGCAGACTTGGTCAATCTGTCCATAATGACCCAGATAGAGTCACAACCAGCCTGAGTTTTTGGCAATCCCACCACGAAGTCCATGGAAATACTCTCCCACTTCCACTGTGGAATCTCCAGAGGTTGAAGTTTGCCAGACGGTTTCTGGTGCTCGATCTTCACTTTCTGACAAATAAGGCACTTGGACACGTAGACCGCTATGTCCTTCTTCATGCCCGGCCACCAAAAATTCCTCTTTAGGTCCTGGTACATTTTTGTGGCACCAGGGTGAATAGTAAACCGGCCCTTTATGAGCCTCTGCCATAACCTCTTCGGTCAATGGCCCTCGAGGAATAACAATCCTCTTCTGGAACAGCAGCAATCCATCCTCGTTCCAAGACACACCGTCCTGGTTCTTTACGTAATCAAGGCACTCTCTTTGCACTTGCGCCTCTTTGATCTTTTCCATCAGCTCATTAATCACTTCTGCTGTTTCTAACTCAAGCAGTGCACCCCCAAACAAGGAGTTCACTCTCAAGTCTCTGAACTTCTCGATCACCTCGTAGTCGTTCATCATTAAACTGGATAAGCTCACGGATTTCCGACTCAAGGCATCGGCTACCACATTGGCCTTGCCAGGATGGTACCTCAGCTCAAAGTCGTAGTCCTTCAAGAACTCCATCCATCTACGCTGTCTCATGTTCAACTCCTTCTGGTCAAACAGGTACTTCAGGCTCTTGTGATCACTGAATACAGCAAACTTCATGCCAAACAGGTAATGCCTCCAAATCTTGAAAGCAAAAACAATGGCTGCCAACTCCAAGTCGTGAGTCGGGTAGTTCTCCTCATGAGGTTTCAACTGTCTTGAAGCGTAAGCAACAGCTTTCCATTTCTGCATCAGCACACAGCCAAGTCCTTTACCAGAGGCATCGCAGTACAACTCGAATTGCTCCGCAGGATCAGGAAGAACTAACACTGGAGCAGTAGTCAGTCTCTCCTTTAACTCCTGGAAACACTCCTCACACTCATGTGTCCACACGAATGGAGTCTCCTTCCGGGTAAGGCGAGTCATCGGTAGCACCATCTTGGAGAATCCTTCTATGAACCTCCGATAGTAACCTGCCAAACCCAGGAAGCTTCTCACTTCTGTAACCGTCTTGGGTCTCTCCCAATCCATCACGGCCTCAATCTTGTTAGGATCAACTGCAACTCCATTAGCAAAAATTACATGACCCAGAAATTTAACCGCCTTGAGCCAAAACTCACATTTTGACGGCTTAGCATATAGCTTTTTCTCTTTTAGCACTTGCAACACAATCTTCAAATGCTCAGTATGCTCCTCCTCCGTCTTGGAGTAGATCAAGATGTCGTCAATGAAGACGATCACAAACTGATCTAGGTACGGCTGGAAGATCCTGTTCATGTAGTCCATGAACACTGCGGGTGCATTGGTGAGTCCAAACGGGATCACCAAGTACTCGTAGTGCCCGTACCTCGAGCGAAACGCTGTCTTTGGGACATCCTCCGGCTTTACCCGTATCTGATGATAACCGAACCGGAGATCAATCTTGGAATACACACAAGCACCCCTGAGTTGATCCAGCAAATCATCAATGCGTGGAAGAGGATACTTGTTCTTGATTGTCACCTTGTTCAACTGTCTGTAGTCGGTGCACAACCGCATGGTCCCATCCTTCTTTTTCACAAATATGACCGGTGCTCCCCAGGGAGACACACTCGGCCGAATAAAATCTTTTGCTGAAAGCTCCTCGATATGCTTCTTCAGCTCCGCCAACTCTGGTGGCGACATCCGGTATGGAGCCAACGATATAGGCCCCACACCAGGCAATAAGTCAATGGAGAACTCTATCTCCCTCTGTGGTGGAAACTCAGGAATCTCCTCAGGAAACACCTCGAGGAATTCCCTCACCACAGGAATGCCAGTGAGATCCTCCTGTGTCCCACTCACCAAACCTCCCAACATGACATAGCCAAATGCCCCTGCTCTCAAGGCCCTCCTCGCCTGCAGGACTGAAATGAACGGTGAGGAACTGGCTGTGGACCCACCCGGAGACATCACCACTTTCTTGGCACAACAGTCAATCATTGCACAATTTCTGGACAACCAATCCATGCCCAAAATAATCTGAAGGTTGGCCATCGGTAATCCTATCAGATCTACCGAGAAGTCACGGCCATCCCACTGAAACGCTACATCGCGATGAACAGTGGAGGTCAAACATTTTTCTCCGGTGGCGGTGGTAACCCGCATCGGTGGAGAAAGCACATCACTGGGCAACTCAAGCCCCACAGCAATAGGGGTAGCAACAAAAGAGTGCGTTGCCCCGGAATCAAACAAAACATCAATAGCTGAACCGCCAATGGTAACAGTACCTCTGACCAGGTTCGGAGCTCTGTCCGACTGCTGACGATCCAACGTATAAACACGCCCCGTAGAAGGTGGCACGGCTGGTGCCCCAGTAGGAACCATCTGCAAAGGCACAGCCTGCACTGCAGCAACTCTCGCCGTCGGGCAATCTCTGGAGTAGTGGCCCTCCTTGCCACACTGGAAGCATATCAACTGTCCGGTAGAGCACGGCCCAAAGTGCGACTTCCCGCATCCCGAACATCTGGGAGCAGGAGGTCTAGCGGCGTTCCCCGGAGCGGCAGTCTTTCTGAACTGGTTTGGCGCTTGCTTAGCCGCCATCTGCTTGCCCTTGCCCTTGTTCGCAAAATTTTTACTCTTCCAGGGAGTGGAACCGCCGGTACCCTGTGGTACCTCCATCTTGGCCTTCTTGGCCTTACTCGTGCTGTAGAAGTCCTCAATATCACGACACTGCTGAACCAGTGTCCCAAAATCTCTGGATGCAGACCCAGCTAAGTAACCAGCAATATCCTCATTAAGTCCCCTGCGGAACTTAGCAGCCAAGAATGTAGGAGTAGGCCTCGCCATCCTGAAGTGTGAAAACTTCACCAGCTCATTAAACTTGGCCAGGTACTCGTCGACAGACAACGAGCCCTGAACCAATCGGTCAAACTCCCCCTGCTTCCTCTCCTGTGAGTCATAAGGGAAGTACTGACCCAGGAAGCTCTCCTCGAAGAATGGCCACGTCATCACATGACCCTGCATCTCGTAGACCTGAGATAGGTTGGTCCACCACTCATGGGCCTCGCCCTCCAGCATATAAGTGGCGAACAACAGCTTCTGCGGATCGGTGCACTGCATGATCCGGAAAATCTTGTCTAGCGCCTGAAGCCATCTAGCAGCAGCAATGGGATCATACGATCCGTCGAACGAAGGTGGCTTATGCTTGCGGAAAGCATTCAGCCGGCGATCGATCTCGTCACGATCCTCAGCAAGTACGGGGATAGTCTGCATAGCCCCCGTCAAATGACTACCTTCACCCATCTGGCTCTGGGTGTCCTCCTGTTGACTAGGCGGAGGTGGAGGCGGTGGCGGCGGTGGAGGTGGTGGAGGACCCTGGCCCGCAGCAGGACCAGCCCTCAACTCCTCCAACATGACTCTCATCATCGTCATGTTGGCCATCCGGTTCTCCTCCAGAACCTCTGCCGTGGTTTGCCGGTTCGCATCTCGTATCGCGTCCAGCATCGCCCGGTTTGCCAGCCTCGTGGCTTCCTGGTCGGCTAGTCGGGCCGCCTGCATCTGAGCTAATGCAGCCAGGATAGGATCCGATTGATCCTCGCTCGTACTCGTGTTCCTCCTCGGTGGCACCATGACTCTGCACAAGTTACACAAAGAATGAGTTGATCAGGCCCACGCCATGTGGTCACATATGCATTATCATTATACGCACCAGTCAGAGAGAACACAAAGTAGACACGCAACGACACATCCTAAGTTATTGCAATACAAACAGGCTTTTCCCTAGAAAGTGCTCTGATACCATAAAATGTAACAGCCCGTGTTAACCCGGTCTGTTAACACACTATCGTATTAAGCCACGCTTAATTAAAATGCGGAATAACTTTTTCTTTAATTCAATTATGACGTCATTAACTTAACCAGCTTGATTACTTAATCATTTTCATAAAAATACTGCATGTATGTAAATTGCAAGACAACTAACTGAATACCTCGTACATAAATATAATAAGTGAGTATCTAAAGCCACAGGTCTGCACAAGTAGCCTGGGTCAAAATCCTGATACTTTAATTACAACATTAACCTAAAAGACCAAAGTCAAACATGTGGCATGGACAAACCCCATGCTCACCAAATAAGGCAACAAAGCCCAATAACAGTCATAACATAAACTCAACAGAAAACATAAACAACAGTCGGAAATAAAAACAGCAGTCAGCATATCATCAAATCAACTCAGCTCTGGCCTCCTGCCACCCGAGCCCTCAACATTACCTGATCCTGAAATAAGCGTCCCCAAACGTGGGGTGAGATCTCTAACAAGAAATCTCAGTAAGACAAGGGGTCCTCAAGGAGTCTCCACCCCAAGCTCACTTACATGTGTAATATAAGTTCTAAAAACAGTATTACAGTATAAGTTCTAAAATCATGCGATGCAGCAATTAATTATGTCATGTGTGCTTTCAAATCTACTGGCCAGAGAAATGTAGGAATACGTCTATGCCTACATGAGTACATGGATACTACCTGCACCTCACCCACATGCTTCTCCATCTTGTATGTACTACATACTCAGGATTGCCGTCTAGGTGGACACCACATGCATATCATAATAGCTCATTACATATAAACAGCTCAACAGCATTTCCAAAATATTCAAAGCATGTAACACATCATGCATAAACCCATCCCCATGGGACATGGTGGAACATCAAAATGGCTAAACCGAGGACACGAAAGCTTACCTTGCAAGCTAGCTATCCAAGCCAAGAGTCCAACCACTCACTAGTCCACAAACAGCAGTATCACAATCTGATATGGACCATTAACAAGTCAATATAAATGCATCACAAGCATACAACTTAAAGACTACGTCTTTCCTTTACGTTTTACGTCTTAAGGCTTCCAACAAAGCCATAAGCCCTTAATCATATGATTCTGACTTAGTCCATTTATTACAGAAGTTCAACTTCCTTAAACTTGGGTCCACACACACCCAATAGCTTACTGTTCATACAGTAAGGCTACTGTCTGCGCAGAACCCAGGATATCCGGATATCAGAAGGGGCATATCCGGATATGCCATATCCGGATATCACACTGGACATATCCGGATATGTCATATCCGGATACCCAGATCCCATATCCGGATATCAATATCCGGATACCATATCCGGATACTGATATCCGGATATCTGTTCGACAGATATCCGGATATCTCACGACAGAATGCAGTTTCTGCATTTCGTGAATATCCATCCCAAAGGTCCAACTTTTAACACATGTACACGTTAAAGCATGCATCTTTAGTTCATTTTAGGTTCATATACCTTATACCCTCTTGTTTACTCATTAAACATGGTCAAGACATCAACTTTAAGCATTATAAACCCATGATCATAGTGAGGTAACTTACCAAAGTTCAAAACAGAGGCAAGGTGTGCTCTTGGAGCTCTCCCAAGGTTCCTCAAACTCAGCCTAAGTAGGAGCACGAAAATGGCACACCAAGGTGGGTTCTTGCACCACAAGGTGGCACTTTGAAGCTCACAATGACTACCACAAGGTAGCCATCACTAAAGCTTCAAGTTCAGCTCACTAACCTCACACACACAGCCTTCTCAACTCAGAAAAGGTTGCACCACCCTCACCCAAGACACACTCTAGTTGCTTGGAAGGAGGAATGGTGAAGAAAGAAGAAGAGAAGAAGAAGAAGAAGAAGAAGAAGAAGGCAAGGAAACACCAAGAATGGAGGTGCAAGGGGGTTGCCTCAAAGCTGCAGGGAAAAACTCACGTAGGATCAAGATGCTGCCTAGGGTTTTGTGCTAAGTGGGTCTATTTATAGGCCCAAGCACTAACCGCGCAGTATTAGCCTTAATAGCAAAGTAAAAGATCTTGATCTCAAACTTCGGATTCTAGACCTACGCATTTTTCTAAGATTTTTCATATTTTTATTTTATTTTTCGGAGCACCTTTCCGGTACGCGCTTTTCCATAGCCAGTATCAGTTCTGGCATCAGATTACGTCGTTTTGACTTGAAACTTGTTTTACAAGTCCTACATAATATTCTAGTAATTATCATGCGTTCGTTATAATTTTCCGGGATACTTTTCCGGTACGCATTTATACCGAGTAGCAGAACCGGTATCTGCGCTTTTCTTCCGAAAAGCGACTTTCAGCATTTTTACTCACTCAATATAATTATCTAAGCCCATTAATAATTATTAGGGTCCATTATGGAATCATTTCCTAATTATCATAATTAATTCGCTAATTACCTTAATTAGCGGTGCGGGTTCTTACATACTCGGCCTCAGTTGTCGAAAGTGCAACACATTTCTGAAGTCTTGATTGCCAAGAGACAGCTCCTCCGGCAAATCTTATCATGTATCCCTTCGTCGACTTCCTCGAGTCGAAATCTCCCCCTAAATCAGAATCCGAGTAGCCTTGCAACTCGGCTTTGCCTTCTCCAAAACGGAGACATAAGTCGGCGGTACCTCGGAGGTACTTGAAGATCCACTTCACTGCTTCCCAGTGCTCTTTGCCAGGGTTTGACAAATATCGGCTTACCATTCCAACAGCATATGCCAAGTCGGGTCTGGTGCAAACCATTGCATACATCAAGCTTCCGACGGCGGATTGATATGGGACCTTCAGCATCTCATCTTTGTCTTCATCAGATCTCGGACATTATTTCTGGTTCAGCTTTATGTGTCCGGCTAGGGGGGGTGCTCACTGTTTTGGCTTTGTCCATGCTGAATCTCTTTAAAATCTTCTTAATGTACTTTTCTTGACTTAGCCACAGTAGCTTCTTTTGTCTATTTCGGATAATCTTGATTCCAAGTATCTGCTTTGCAGGGCCGAGGTCCTTCATTGCGAAGGACGAGCTCAACGCCTTCTTCAGGGCGGCTATCCTCGATTTGTCTTTCCCTACAATAAGCATGTCGTCAACATATAACAACAAGATCAAAAAATCTCCGGCCTCATACCTCTTCACAAATACGCAGTGATCAGCTTCTGTCTTCTCAAACTTGTGATCAGTCATGAAGTATTCAAATTTCTTATACCACTGCCGAGGTGCTTGCTTTAAGCCATAGAGGCTCTTCTTCAATCGACGTACCAAGTCTGCTTGGTTTGGAGCTTGGAACCCCTCAGGTTGTTCCATATAAATCTCTTCTTTTAAATCACCGTGAAGAAATGTCTTTTTCACGTCCATTTGTTCTACCTCGAGATCCATCGAAGCTGCCATAACTAACAAGGTTCGGACCGAGGTCATTTTCACCACAGGAGAAAAAATCTCCTCAAAGTCTACTCCTTTCTTCTGATTACAGCCTTTCACCACAATCCGAGCTTTGTATCTCGGCTTCTGCCCGTTCTCTTCATTCTTAATCTTGTACACCCATTTATTTTTCAGAGCTCGTCTTCCTTCTGGCAACTCAATCAGCTCATAAGTCTGATTTTCGTGCAGAGACTTCATCTCGTCTTGCATTGCCTTTTCCCATTCTTCTTTCTCTGAGCTCGTCACAGCCTCATCATAACTCTGAGACTCACCGTCTTCAGCTACAACGGTGTATTCATCATATGGGTATCTTGTAGAGGGTCTTCTTTCTCGAGTTGGATATCTCGGCTGTTCTTCAGCTTGAGAGCCTGGTTCATCATTTTTATCCTGGATCTCATCTTCAACTCGAATCTCATCATCAGCTTGTTGTTGATCATCAATTTCTTCATTTTCTTGATTTTCTCCCCCTGCTTCAGCTCGGACATGAGGGATGGGTTCTTCACGTCTGACAGAAACCCGGACTTTGGGCTTCGAGATGTCATGAATGGTCTCATCTTCATGAAAGATCACATCTCGACTTCTTACGATCTTCTTATTGATTGGATCCCAAAGTCGGAACCCGAACTCACAGCTCAGCGAACCAAGATAGATGTATTCTTTAGTCTTCGCATCAAGTTTTGTCCTTTCATCTTTAGGGACATGCACGAAAGCTCGGCATCCAAATACCTTCAATTGATTATAGGCCGCTTTCCGACCTTTCCAGACTTCTTCTGGAATTTCTCCTTCAAGTGGCCGTGATGGTGAGAGGTTGATCAAGTCAACAGCAGTTTTGACGGCTTCTCCCCAGAATGATTTCGGCAATCTGGCATTGGATAGCATACTTCGGACCTTCTCTTCAATAATCATGTTCATCCTTTCAGCAAGCCCATTCAATTGTGGAGTCTTGGGGGCGTCTTCTCAAGTCGGATCCCGGCCGCTTTGCAATATGCATCAAAAGGGCCGCATTACTCACCACCATTATCAGATCGGACCACCTTTGTAACAGCCTCAATCCCTATAGCAGATATTGTTCGCTTTGCCCCCCTTCCGGGACTCACGGTTTTACGTTCTGGGGTTACCCCCAAAAGGCCTCCACTAGGAAAGGTTTCCACACCCATATATATGGCATGCTTTGTTCTCCTTTCCAACCGATGTGGGACATTACATCCTCCCCCACTGGGAATACAGCGTCCCCGCTGTACACACCGGTCCAGGACCAGGCTCTGATACCATTTGTAACAGCCCCAAATCCTGTAGCAGATATTGTCCGCTCTGCCCCCCTTCCGGGACTCACGGTTTTACGTTCTGGGGTTACCCCAAAAGGC
This sequence comes from Gastrolobium villosum, assembly GCA_032173675.1. Classification (NCBI taxonomy): domain Eukaryota; kingdom Viridiplantae; phylum Streptophyta; class Magnoliopsida; order Fabales; family Fabaceae; genus Gastrolobium; species Gastrolobium villosum. Next base: position 15,714 of record JAVKPL010010359.1, on the reverse strand, counting down.
CTCCACTAGGAAAGGTTTCCACACCCATATATATGGCATGCTTTGTTCTCCTTTCCAACCGATGTGGGACATTACATCCTCCCCCACTGGGAATACAGCGTCCCCGCTGTACACACCGGTCCAGGACCAGGCTCTGATACCAACTGTAACAGCCTCAATCCCTATAGCAGATATTGTTCGCTTTGCCCCCCCTTCCGGGACTCACGGTTTTACGTTCTGGGGTTACCCCCAAAAGGCCTCCACTAGGAAAGGTTTCCACACACATATATATGGCATGCTTTGTTCTCCTTTCCAACCGATGTGGGACATTACATCCTCCCCCACTGGGAATACAGCGTCCCCGCTGTACACACCGGTCCAGGACCAGGCTCTGATACCATTTGTAACAGCCCCAAACCCTGTAGCAGATATTGTCCGCTTTGTCCCGGCCACCCAAAGGCCCGCCGGAACTCACGGTTTTACGTTCTGGGGTTACCCCCAAAAGGCCTCCACTAGGAAAGGTTTCCACACCCATATATATGGCATGCTTTGTTCTCCTTTCCAACCGATGTGGGACATTACATCCTCCCCCACTGGGAATACAGCGTCCCCGCTGTACACACCGGTCCAGGACCAGGCTCTGATACCATTTGTAACAGCCTCAATCCCTATAGCAGATATTGTTCGCTTTGCCCCCCTTCCGGGACTCACGGTTTTACGTTCTGGGGTTACCCCAAAAGGCATCCACTAGGAAAGGTTTCCACACCCATATATATGGCATGCTTTGTTCTCCTTTCCAACCGATGTGGGACATTACATCCTCCCCCACTGGGAATACAGCGTCCCCGCTGTACACACCGGTCCAGGACCAGGCTCTGATACCAACTGTAACAGCCTCAATCCCTATAGCAGATATTGTTCGCTTTGCCCCCCTTCCGGGACTCACGGTTTTACGTTCTGGGGTTACCCCCAAAAGGCCTCCACTAGGAAAGGTTTCCACACCCATATATATGGCATGCTTTGTTCTCCTTTCCAACCGATGTGGGACATTACATCCTCCCCCACTGGGAATACAGCGTCCCCGCTGTACACACCGGTCCAGGACCAGGCTCTGATACCATTTGTAACAGCCTCAATCCCTATAGCAGATATTGTTCGCTTTGCCCCCCTTCCGGGACTCACGGTTTTACGTTCTGGGGTTACCCCCAAAAGGCCTCCACTAGGAAAGGTTTCCACACCCATATATATGGCATGCTTTGTTCTCCTTTCCAACCGATGTGGGACATTACATCCTCCCCCACTGGGAATACAGCGTCCCCGCTGTACACACCGGTCCAGGACCAGGCTCTGATACCATTTGTAACAGCCCCAAACCCTGTAGCAGATATTGTCCGCTCTGCCCCCCTTCCGGGACTCACGGTTTTACGTTCTGGGGTTACCCCCAAAAGGCCTCCACTAGGAAAGGTTTCCACACCCATATATATGGCATGCTTTGTTCTCCTTTCCAACCGATGTGGGACATTACAACCTTCAATTTCTTGTCAGTCTCCCTTTCAACCATAGCATGGAATTCTTTAAAGGATTGGAGTACCTGGTCTTTAGTTTTCAACAAATAAATCCACACTTTGCGGGAATGGTCATCAATAAATGAAACAAAATACTGAGCTCCTCCAAGCGATCTTTCTGACATGGAGCAAACATCAGTATGGACGAGGTCAAGAATATACCTGCGTCTTCTGGGCTGATCCGGTTTCACAAAAGAAACCCGATGCTGTTTTCCAGCTAGGCAATGCGTGCAACTCTCCAACGCTTGACCTTTTAACCCGGTCAGTAATCCTTTCTTGTGAAGGATCTGAAGCCCTTTCACGCTCATGTGGCCGAGGCGCTTGTGCCATAGCTCCAAGCTCGGTTCATCTCGGACAAAATTGGTTTCTCCGCCATTTATCTTTCCTTGCATCACGTATAAGGAACCTTCCTTCTTACCTCGGGCCACGACCAAGTTTCCCTTGGTCAGCTTCCATCTAACATTACCGAAGTAGTTCACTTACCCGGCATCATCAAGTTTGCCTACCGAGATTAGATTCAATCGCATGTCAGGAACATGCCTTACATCTTTCAACACAAGTCGGCATCCGACATCCGTGGTTAGTGTTACATCACCGACACCAACAATTTTGCTGGTCACCTGATTTCCCATCTTCACGACTCCAAAATCACCACCTCGGTAAGAGGAGAAAAAACCTTTGTGTGGAGTAACGTGGAAGGAGGCACCGGAGTCAACAATTCAGGTGCAATCATCATAAGCAACATTCAAATAATTATCCTTACCAAGGAGGAATATCTCGGCATCAGGAGTGGCAGCCACCGCAGTGGTTCTCTTGTCTTCCTTCTTCTTGGGAATAATCTGATCCGGCTTTACAGAGCCGTTCTTCTCATCATTCTGTAGGGTCCAGCAGTCCGGCTTCTTATGGCCTGTCTTTCCACAGTAAAAAGCACTTCAATTCATATTTCGGCTTTGACCGACCTCTGGACTTTCCTCTTCTATCACGATCTCGACCCCGGCTTTTGCTTCTACCCCGGGAGTCGGATTTCCCTTTGTTCTCAGCAACGTTGGCCTCAGACGTGCTCGATGTACCTCGTTCTTTTCTCCTGGATTCTTCGCCTAGGAGGCTGTCTGTCACGACATCCATCTTCAACTTTACATCTGGAGTCGAATTATTCAAAGTCACCACCAGAGTATCTCAGCTTTCTGGCAACGAGCTAAACAGCAGCAATGCCTGCAATTCTTCATCAATTATCATATCAGCTTTTGACAGTTGATTCACAATACCTTAGTAGGTGTTGAGGTGTTCTATCATGCTCATGTCGTCCTTGTATTCCAACTTCACAAGTCGGCGAACCAGGTGTGCTTTGTTCCTGGGAGTCTTCTGCTTAATCAAGGACTCCAACTTCGTCCATAACTCATATGCGTTCGTGAACTCGGACACGTGCTCAAAGAGGCTCTTGTCAATATATTTTCTGATCGTAGCTACCGCCTTACGACTCAGAGTCTCTCATTCCTTATCGGTTTTGCCTGCCGGTCTCTCATCAAGGATAATGGGCTCATGCAAATTTTTGCAGTGGAGATGATCTTCCATCATCGGTTTCCAGTAGGTGAAATTGTCTGCGGTCAGCTTGAACATATCTCCATCATGGGTTATGCCACTGGTCTCCATCTCGTCTCCCTCAGAACCCGTCAAACTCGGGCTCTGATGCCACTGTTGGGAACTCGGTTCCCTCAAACTCGGCTTGGAAGCCTTAGGTGCGGAAGTCAATCAACAAGATCTGAAACTCGGATCTCGGCAATACCTTGGCCTGTATATCACCAGGTGGGCAGCGCAGCGGAAAATCAAAAATAGATAGGAGAGAGATAGAAGAACACAACCAGATTTTAACGTGGAAAATCTTCTCCAATGAAGAAGTAAAAACCACGGAACCTAGTCCAGATCAAAATCCACTATGAAAATAATGGTTACAAGAATCAAATGCACCAAAGTGTTGGTTAACACAACCTTTCCAACAATGGTGATAATCAAACTACCCTAGAGATGTTTTTCTCAAACTCTCCCTAGAGATCTCTCAAATACAAAGCATAAAGCTTTGCTCCAACAATTAAACAATTTTCTCTCAAATTTTCTCTCAAACAAAATCCTCTCATATTACCTAGCCTCCACCCAATTAATGAGTATTTATAGGAGGTGGAAACTAGGGTTAGGGGTATTTTAGAAAAACCCCTCAAATAAGCTTAGCATTGAAGGAGGACCCAACACAGAATACAAATACCACGATCAAGTTACAAGAATTGAGTCTTACCTCACCAGCCGCAACAAAGCGCCCATCTCGTGACAAAGCTACACAGCTCAAAGGCTTTGGCAATCTATTAGACACCATGAGCTGCGATTGAGTACCCAAATTCACTACAGAACCCGCCTAATAAGCACATTTGAAACTCGAGGCATTCGAAGCTAACCCATGATTGCCATTCTTCGTTGTCAATCCAATTACCTCTTCCAAAACCAGCTAAAAAAAAAAATCAAACATTAGGAACACGCAGAAGAGCGATTATGCATTGGTTTCAACAAAAATAAAATAATATAAAATAAAATCACCACTCAGTACTACTCAATACGCAAATTAACCACTAAATTTTCACTTAGCTCGCAGTTTCTAGCTCGATTTCCACAGGAAACAAACAGTGTAAGAGTTTATTATCCCGAAAATCAAGATGCACGTTGTTCGAACAAATTCAAACATAAGCAACACCTAGAAGAGCGATTCCGCATTGATTTGGAAACACAAACACTACTCCATACACAAATTTACCGCGAAATTTTACTTAGCTCACCGTTTCTACCTCGATTTAATCGGGTAAAAAAAATAGATAAAATAAAAAACAAACAGTTTTACACATTGGTTTATAGCTCGGAAAATCAAAATGCACATTGTTTACCTTTGATGCAGTATCGGGTTTGTTGAAACTGCGAGAGGGCTTCATTCTGATAAGAGAACGAAGGTACCACTAATCAAGCAATCTTGAACACCATCTTCAGCTTCACGAAACTTCTTCGTTTCACGATCTCGGTGGATATTAGAGAGAGAAAGAGTGAGAACTGAGGAGAGAGAGAAGCGGGAATTTTGCATAAATGCAAATGGAAGTATTTTGGAGCTGAAAAGCCGAAACCGCTGTCGAGATTAATATTGGGATTCTATGTTTATTATCTCATGGGAAAAGTGATTCTGTAATGTTATAGAGATTCGTTTTGTGTGTCATATTTTTTTTTCTTTTTTATTTTAAAGTGTGTGCGCTTCACAAAATGTTGTGTGAAAAATTTGTTGTGTTATGTTAAAAGAGGAAATGAAAACCCTTAAAATTGTAGTTTGTATACAACTGCAAAAACAATAAATAATATTTCATAATAATTATTTATATAAAAAGAAAACTCTCTATGATACTTTTTCCAAAAAAAATCAAAATACTTTTGAAGTGATTGTATAATTTATTATGTTATAAGTTATAACATGAATTTGATTGTAGTCCATTTCAAACCTATTCCCGTTCACGCCATTAGGTACTTGAACTTTTATCACTTTTGATTAGTTCGCTTTCTTATTTTCCATCCCTGAAAAAAATTCGAGAATTCCTCCATTGTTTAAATCATTTTAGATAATGCCCAGTTTAACATTTGACCCCATCTAGTTCAAGCTTGCTCATGAAAATCAATATATTTGGAAATGGTTGGTCAATAAGAAAGATCAAGGGAGTTAATGTAGTAAAATGCCGCAAGTTATCATGGTATTCTTTTTATATCGTGTTTTTTGTCTTTTTAAATTTTATTTACATTGAGAAGGTGTTCATGTGGAAAAAAAAAAAAAAAAGAGTGAAAAGGAGCATTTGGGCGAAAATTGTTGATGCAAATTAGCTGTAATTTTGTATTAAAGTGAAGTTTTACCTTCTTTTTTTTATCCACTCAAGAAAATATGTACTACTGAATACCGATTGTGACCTCTTTGACCATTTTTCTTCACGTGATGTAAATATTTTTATTCATATGTTATTTTGTATATTTATTTTTTAACATGAAAATATTTTAATTGCAATTGATTTTTTTCCTTTCTTTTTATTCCAAACTCGTAAATTTCATAAATTAATCTTTTGTGTTGGTTAAATTTTAACTATTTTAATTATCTTTTGTTTATATTTCATTTTTCATGTGAATTCTGTAATTATTTTTTATTCATCGCCTATTTATTTTATAGGGTAGATTTAATATGTTATCTTTTATTTTACAGGATAAATTCAAAATATTCAATTTGCACAATTAATTTTGGAATAACTGTCATGTGACGAACGTATTAAGGTAAAGTGTGATTAAATTATGTACTGAGAAAAAAGTGTGATTAAATTTTATTTCCTGTGCATAATTATTGCGATCATGACAAGTATACCGGTCGTTCAAGTAATAAAGAGTGAGAAAGATATCGTCCCACGAGGATTGAAGCACCAAGTACTATTCGCACTAATCACTTTAATTTGGACAATTTGTTCTAATTGTTGAGAGTGATTACATAATCAAAATAAAATCATAAAGCAATTGTAAAAGCAACTCTCAAGAATATGCAAGAATGACTAAAGAATTATAATAACGAACTGTAGTCAAGATACACTTCACCTTTGATCCCCTTTATTAATCTGAATTAATTCTTATAATTAATTAATTCAATAGTTCAGACAATTCATTCTCTACAACTGAATTGGTTAAACCCTAATATCTTAGTGTATTTATCCCTTTAACCAAATTAGAATCCTAATGTCTGAGTGATCCTTCTTGAATTAAGCATTAAGTTCGATGAATCAAGAAGTCTGTAATTCATACAAGCCTATGTCTAGATCATACATAAATTATTATTTTACCCTACTCGGAACTAAAACCCCAATATGTATACTGCGAGTTCTAACCCTCAAAACCCTATAAGATTGATCAAGTATAATAAGGATATAAAAAATTCAATCACGGTAAAATAAAACTAATTGAATTAAAATAGTTATAAAAACAATTCAAATATCATAAAAGGTTCACATAAGATCCATGACCCTGCCTACAAAAGAAAACTAGCCATAAATAGCTGGCTTAAATATTCTTATAACCTTTTTGATATACTCAGACTGGGGTAGTGATAGATTTCTATCTTATTTTGTCCTTGTAATTTCCATGCCAATAATCCTCTTGGCTGGTCCAAGAAATTTCATTTCAGATTCCTTTTTCAGCATATTCTTAACAGGATTTATTTCACTTAAATTTTTCGATGCAATCAACATATCATCCACATATATCAACAGATAAATGTAACAGTCATCATGTAAATTTTTAAAATAAACACAATGATCAAAACTGCTCAGAGGTCTAATATTCCTCCTAACTCTGTCACGTGACAGCAAGTAGTCATCAAGACCACTAATTCTCTCTTAAACCTATCCTCCTTCATTAAGGGACCGATTTCAAGCTTTGGTTGACCAGGAACAATAGGCTACTCCCTCAGCTCTTCACCATCAGCATGCTGCCCAGGAATGGCAGGTTGCTCCACCTCAAAGTGAAGAGTTCCAGGTGGTTGGGAAGGATTGGGATCACTCACAATGTCCTTGTAGAATGTATTTTCTTTGAAAATAACATCCCTACTAACCACACACTTCCTTTCAGCTATAAGCCAAAGCTTATAGCTTTTTACACCAAGGGGATAACCTATAAAGACAAACTTTAATGTTCTAGGACTCAATTTATCTTGCCTAATATGCATATAGGCAACACACCCGAAAGATTTTAGGTGACTTAAATTGGGTGGCTTATTTGACCAAAGCTCCATTGGGGTCTTAAAGTCTATGATGGAGGAAGGACACATATTTATAACATAGGTGGCTGTAGAAACACCCTTTGTCCAAAAAATCTTGCTAAGACCAGATTCAGCAAGCATGCACCTCACCTTATTTAAAATTATCCATTCATCCTCTCGGCCACCCCATTTTGTTGGGGTGTTTCAGCACAGGCCTATGTCTTTGGATCATATGCTCCTTGCAAAAATCAGCAAACTGATTGTTGTAAAACTCTAGGCCATTGTCAGTCCTAAGGACTTTGACCCTTTTTCCAGTTTTATTTTCAACCAGGATTTTCCAATACTTAAAACTTGCAAAAGCTTGATCCTTCTGTTTTAGAAAATAAGTCCAGACCCTTCTGGAATACGAGTCATCTATTGAAATAAAATAGTGACATCCAGATGAAGAACTGGGGACATTTAGAGACCTCCACAGGTCTGAATGGACATACTCCAACACTACCTTAGAGGTATTACTAGCAGCTGAAAATGGCAGCTTGTGTGTTTTTCCTAAACCATAATTTTCACAAAATTCCACACTAGTTACCCCTTTTGAGCTAATAATACCTTGCTTACACAGTTCAGACAGCCCCTGATTGCTAATGTGTCCATATGCCAGAGAATGGATTCATTAGTGTTAGCAGCTGCCACACAAGCCTTTTGTGCGACTGCTTGGGCTTCTAAAATGTAGAGGCTATTTACAAGCTTTGCTCTCATGAGAACTTGTGATCCCTTGAAAATTTCAAGTGACCCTTGCTTACTCCTAAACTCAAGGCCACTAGAGTCAAGCATCCTTAAGGAGATTAGGTTTCTCCTCAATGTGGGAACAAATCTAACTTCTTTTATAATTTTACAACTCCCATCACTCATCTTGAACATAACAGACCCCACACCTTTTATCTCACACACTTGGTCATTCCCCATTAAGACTTTGCCACACCTTTGAAACTCCAGCACACTAAGCCACTCTTTTCTAGGTGTCATATGATATGTGCACCCAGAATCCATCACCTATTCAGTCTCAAAAGTTTTATCAGACAAAACTAGAGCCTCAACACTGTCAAACTCAGTGAGTACATTTGCATACTTAGGTTTACCTTGCTATTTGGGGACACTTCTTGGGTTTTCAGGGCAGTTCGTTTTTAGGTGGCCATTTTTATGCCTGTGCCAGCACACAACTTTGGCTTTTGGTTGACCCTTACCCTTATTTTGGTTTCCCTGGATACTTTGATTACCTTGGGGAACATTATTGTTGTTCCCCTTACCTTTATTGTTTGACTTTTCCTTTTTATTTCCCTTTCCTTTAACATAGAGGCCTTCAGCAATGGGCTTTTGTGAGAAATTATTTCAAATTCTCTAGCCCTTAAGGCCTCAAAATTTCATCAAGAGTCATATCCCTTTACTGTATTTTATAGCATCCTTGACCCATCTGTAGGAGTCAGGAAGAGAGTTTATGAGGATCAATATTTGATCCTCATCAGAGACAATAACCCTTGCATTCTTAAGCTGAAGAGTTAACATATTAAACTCATCTAAGTTATCCTCTAGACACTTACTAGGGTCCATCTTGAAAGAAAAAATCTTTCCTTTAAGAACATTTTGTTGGGGGCTGGCTTGGTTTATACAGACTCTCTGACTTCACCCAGAGCTCATGAGGGTTGGTGATCTTACTAACCCTACGCAGTACACTGTCAGAGATATTAACAACTATCAAGCTATGGGCTAAAGATAACAGGTCTTTCCTTTCTTTTGGTGTTATGGTTTCTGGCAAGTCCTTTTCAGTTCCAATTGCATCTTCACATTTTTGCTAGACCAAAACAACTTTCATCTTAATTTTCCATATATTAAAATCACTTCTCCCATCAAATTTCTCCACCCCCAGCTTAGTGATGCCCATCTTGATGAACCTCCACAACCAAGCAAGCAAATCAAATGGAAGAGGAGGGAAGGTATGACAGACAAAAGAAAAGAATAGAAAGGGAATTAGAACCTAAGCTCGTGATACTACTTGTTGAAATTTGGGGAATATTTTTCACAGACAATAAAAAATAGAACAAACCAAGAATATAAAGAACAAAAAATTACACAGGGATTTTACAGGTTCAAAAACTCAATATCAGTGAGTTTCTTATGTCTTGGGTCCTAAAAAAGGTTAAACACCCTCTGAGATCACACTTTATTCAGAAATCAAGAATCACAAATAAGAGTTATATGGCTTCCCTCATTCGCTGGTGTCTGATCGAGATGCTATTTTTTAAACTAAATTTTGGCATAAGCTTTTCGAATATGGTGGTGCCCAATTACGTATGAGTACTACATATCATCCCCGATCGAATGGGTAGTCAGAGGTCATCGCTACTTGGAGCAATACTTGTGTGCATATTGTCATGACCAAAACAATCGATGGTCCAGTGTGTTGGCATAGATAAAACTTCATGAAAACACCTCGGTTTATTCATCAATCAAAATGACACTATTTCAGGCGTTATATGGAAAGTTACATCCGAAAATTGCCTTCTATCCTTATGGATTAGTGGAGGTAGAGCATTGAACTCCCATATTAGTGATGATAATGAACTTTTGAGAAATTTCAAAGCTCACTTAACTCGAGCTCAACAGTGCATGGAGGTTATAGCAAATAGAAAATGTTCTGATCGTTCATTTAAAGTTGGTGATTTGGTTCTCTTGAAGCTGCAACCTCACCCTCAAGTATCCGTGGTTCGAAGATCCAATCACAAGGTAGCCAAACATTTTTTCGACTTGTTCCCTATTGCAGAGGTTATTAGCCCCGTGGTTTATCAACATTCGTTACCCCAGGATTGTCGAATACATCCCATGTTTCATATTTCGTTACTAAAGAAGTATATTGGAACAAGATCAGAAGCATCCTTAACCCCACCATCTGAGAGCATTGGCAATCGTCCCATACAATCACCCATTATTATTCTTAATTCAAGGTCATCTTTGTGACATTTAGAAGAAGCTAGAAGTTAGTTCAAAATATAGTTAGTTACCAGTAGCTTTCCGTGTATTGCAATATAGCTTGACTGCATGTATAAATAAGGGTGTAACAGTGGTATTAGTATGAATATGAATAAATTTTTCTCTTTCTTCCTAGTTACTTGAACCATTCTCTCCCCGAGAGTATAACACCCACTTATTTTCTTTTTTTTTTCTTCTCCTTAGTAGGTCTCATGTATATTTTTGTGTGTGCATGAGATAAATTATCTCATTATCTCATGCAACATGAGAAATTATAGTTCCTATATAGGAGTAAATGACTTATGAAGGGGACAATCCTCTGCTTTGAACACTACTAGAAAAGTGCAAATTTTCGACGGAAAGTTTCGACGGAAAATATTCCGTCAAAATTAAAGACGGAAATTTCAACGGAAAATGTAATTCATCGATAATTTTTTACGGAAATGAAGTTCCGTAAAAAATATTCGACGGAATTGTGATTCCGTCGAAGATTTTCCACGGAAAAGGAATTCCGTCAAAGATTTTCCACAGAAAAATTATTCCGTCAAAAACAATCTAAAAAAAATAATCAAAAAGAAATTAATTTATGAATTTTTCGACAGAAAAATGATTCCGTAGAAGATTTTCCACGGAAAAGGAATTCCGTCGAAAACAATTACAAAAAACAAATCAAAAAGAAATTAATTTATGAATTTTTCGACAGAAAAATGATTCCGTAGAAGATTTTCCACGGAAAAGGAATTTCATCGAAAACAATTACAAAAAACAAATAAAAAATAAATTAATTTTTATGAAATCTTCGACGGAAAAATGATTCCGTCGAAGATTTTCCACGGAAAGGAAATTCCGTCGAAAATAATTCAAAAAAAAATCAAAAAGAAATTAACTTTGATGAAATCTTCGACGGAAAATGATTCCGTCGAGGATTTTCCACAGAAAAGGAATTCCGTCGAAAACAATTACAAAAAACAAATCAAAAAGAAATTAATCTTGATGAAATCTTCGACGGAAAAAGATTCCGTCGAAGATTTTCCACGGAAATGGAATTCCGTCAAAAATAATCCCAAAAAAGAAATCAAACATAAATTAATATTTATGAAATCTTCGACGGAAAATGATTCCGTCGAAGATTTTCCACGGAAATGGAATTCCGTCGAAAATAATTGAAAAAATAAAAATCAAAAAGAAATTAATTTTTATGAAATCTTCGACGGAAATTGATTCCGTCGAAAACAATTCAAAAAATAAAAATCAAAAAGAAATTAATTTTTATGAAATCTTCGACGGAAAAATGATTCCGTCGAAGATTTTCCACGGAAAAGAATTCCGTCGAAGATAATTTAAAAAAAATGAAAAAAGAAATTAATTTTGATGAAATCTTCGACGGAAAAATGATTCCGTCGAAGATTTTCCACGGAAAGGGAATTCCGTCGAAATCAATTCAAAAAATAAAAATCAAAAAGAAATTAATTTTGATGAAATCTTCGACGGAAAGGGAATTCCGTCGAAAACAATTCAAAAAATAAAAATCAAAAAGAAATTAATTTTTATGAAATCTTCGACGGAAAAATGATTCCTTCGAAGATTTTCCACGGAAAGGGAATTCCGTCAAAAACAATTCAAAAAAAAAATCAAAAAAAATAATTTTTATGAAATCTTCGACGGAAAAATGATTCCGTCGAAGATTTTCCACGGAAAAAGAATTCCGTCGAAAACAATTACATAAAACAAATGAAAAAGAAATTAATTTTTATGAAATCTTTGACGGAAAAATGATTCCGTCGAAGATTTTCCACGGAAAGGGAATTCCGTCGAAATCAATTCAAAAAATAAAAATCAAAAAGAAATTAATTTTGATGAAATCTTCGACGGAAATTGATTCCGTCGAAAACAATTCAAAAAATAAAAATTAAAAAGAAATTAATTTTTATGAAATCTTCGACGGAAAATGATTCCGTCGAAGATTTTCCACGGAAAAGAATTCCGTCGAAGAAAATTAAAAAAAAATTAAAAAAGAAATTAATTTTTATGAAATCTTTGACGGAAAAATGATTGCGTCGAAGATTTTCCACGGAAAGGGAATTCCGTCGAAAATAATTCAAAAAATAAAAATCAAAAAGAAATTAATTTTTATGAAATCTTCGACGGAAAATGATTTCGTCGAAGATTTTCCACGGAAATGAAATTCCGTCGAAAACAATTCAAAAATAAAAAATCAAAAAGAAATTAATTTTTATGAAATCTTCGACGGAAAAATGATTCCGTCGAAGATTTTCCACGGAAAAGGAATTCCGTCGAAAACAATTCAAAAAATAAAAATCAAAAAGAAATTAATTTTTATGAAATCTTCGACGGAAAGGGAATTCCGTCGAAAACAATTCAAAAAATAAAAATCAAAAAGAAATTAATTTTTATGAAATCTTCGACGGAAAAATGATTCCGTCGAAGATTTTCCACGGAAATGGAATTCCGTCGAAAACAATTCAAAAAAAAATCAAAAAGAAATTAATTTTTATGAAATCTTCGACGGAAAAATGATTCCGTCGAAGATTTTCCACGGAAAAAGAATTCCGTCGAAAACAATTACAAAAAACAAATGAAAAAGAAATTAATTTTTATGAAATCTTCGACGGAAAAATGATTCCGTCGAAGATTTTCCACCGAAAAGAATTCCGTTGAAGAAAATTAAAAAAAAAATGAAAAAAGAAATTAATTTTGATGAAATCTTCGACGGAAAAATGATTCCGTCGAAGATTTTCCACGGAAAGGGAATTCCGTCGAAATCAATTCAAAAAATAAAAATCAAAAAGAAATTAATTTTGATGAAATCTTCGACGGAAATTGATTCCGTCGAAAACAATTCAAAAAATAAAAATCAAAAATAATTTAATTTTTATGAAATCTTCGACGGAAAATGATTCCGTCGAAGATTTTCCTCGGAAAAGAATTCCTTCCGAAGAAAATTAAAAAAAAATTAAAAAAGAATTAATTTTTATGAAATCTTCGACGGAAAAATGATTCCGTCGAAGATTTTCCACGGAAAGGGAATTCCGTCGAAAACAATTCAAAAAATAAAAATCAAAAAGAAATTAATTTTTATGAAATCTTCGACGGAAAATGATTCCGTCGAAGATTTTCCACGGAAATGAAATTCCGTCGAAAACAACTCAAAAATAAAAAATCAAAAAAAAAAATATTTTTTATGAAATCTTAGACGGAAAAATGATTCCGTCGAAGATTTTCCACGGAAAAGGAATTCCGTCGAAAACAATTACAAAAGACAAATGAAAAAGAAATTAATTTTTATGAAATCTTCGACGGAAAAATGATTCCGTCGAAGATTTTCCACGGAAAGGTAATTCCGTCGAAAACAATTAAAAAAATCAAAAAGAAATTAATTTTTATGAAATCAATCTATTTTCGTTTACAACCTGTTTACAACCTATTTTCGTTTACAACCTATTTACAACATATTTTTGTTTACAACCTATTTCTATTTACAATCTATTTACAACCTATTTTTGTTTACAATCTATTTACAACTATTTTTGTTTACAACCTATTTTTGTTTACAACCTATTTACAACCTATTTTTGTTTACAACTTATTTTTGTTTACAACCTATTTTCGCTTACAACCTATTTACAACATATTTTTGTTTACAACCTATTTCTATTTACAATCTATTTACAACCTATTTTTGTTTACAATCTATTTACAACCTATTTTTGTTTACAACCTATTTTTGTTTTCAACCTATTTACAACCTATTTACAACCTATTTTTGTTTACAACCTATTTACAACCTATTTTCTGTTTGTTGACTAAATATAATATTTCAGAGGAACTAGGCATCTTCTTCTATTGACTCTAAGACATATTATCTCTTATTATGCATAGATTCACCATTTATACAAGAAAGAAATCTATCCGATTTAATACTTGAAAATGGAATGACATTTGTGGTCATTTCCTAATTGCCTTATGTGATCTTTGACTATGGTCATTGATCATGGATGTATTGCAGAATGACAGAATAGTTTAGAAGTATGTTATGAACTTTTAAGAAAAAATGTATGAGTTGCAATATATCATGTGAATGTAAAGGAAAGGAAAAAAAAATTAAAAATCTTTTTTAATAGTTAAATTTTTAAACCATAAGGGGTTTAAGTGAAAAAATTTGTAACCACAGTGGGTCTAAGTGATAAATTTAAAATCACGGGGGGTCTATGTGTAATTTTGGGAGATTATCAAAAAAATATCTTATCTTATTTTTATAATACATATTTAATTTATGTTAAACATATTTTATTCTATATTTAAAATATTTTTAAATAATGAAAAAAATTAAGATAGAGTTATAAATTAATTCCTAAATAAATTACTTGAAAGATTGTGGAATATAAATTTTAATTAGTAAGACAACAACGGTGAAACTGATATATTTCGTTATCACAAGGTAACTAAGACTTAAGATTTTACGGTTAAATGATATATTTTTTAATCACAATGAGTGTGTGATATATACTTTGCATTCAGATGACGTCTCGACTAGATGATGCGGCCAACGGCCGCCCGCGGGGGTCCCGCTCCCCGGTGAGCGGGCGGGGATCCCGCTCCCGACTCCCCGGAACTTTTTTTTTATGTATTAATAGGTCCATTCTCAATTTAACTTTTATGTTCCCACCACATCATTGTCACATCATCTTTTCCCACCATAATTTCTCACAGTTCCCACCTCTCCCCCCTCATATGCGTTTCTTCTTCATTTTCACTGTCACATCATCTTTTCCCACCATAAGAAGACGATAAGAAACAGATTTAGCATCAAAGGTCTCAGTGGTTCCAGTGAGAACATGCTCAGTCACGAGATTAGCCAAACCAATGAGTTTCTTTGCCAACGTAAGCTGTAAGATGTAGCTTTCTTTACACTTGTTCGCTAACTGCTCTCTGTTTTCTTCCTCATTCTGCCTCCTCGCTGTGGTGGTGGAGACCCCAGACGATGACGTTTCCTCCTTAATGTCGCTGGAAAAATTGCCATCCAAAGTCGTCCCCGAAAACAAGCTCCCTGCATAGCTACTCCCACGACATTTTAGGGTTCACCTTCAAGGTATGACACTTATTCCCACATAGGTAATGTTTTTCATGTGCTTGTTGTTTACCTTTTGATAATGGAAGTTGAATTAGTTCACATTTTTTCGTTATTTGGTGGTACACTTTAGTGAGTATATAAATAGGACTCTTCTGTTTCCGTACAAAACTGGATTTTGATGTTTGAAATGAGCACGTTGGTATACTAGAATATATGTTTGCTTAATGTTATCAGTTTTGTTCTGTAAATGTGAATAA